>JAJJMC010006637.1:2168185-2210975 GCA_023531435.1 Papaver californicum | reverse complement strand
CGTACATGTCGTAACTGTTCATGTATCATATTGCTTGGATGCTGATTAACTGCATAGTTCAACTTTAGTATGCTTAACTAAAATTTATATATCTTATGTGATCTATGGATGGGTGAAGCATCAGAGAAAGCAATTAATATTGATCCATCATTTATTATTGTTGGTACTTGAGTGTCAATCTTAGAACTACTTGGAAACTTAGTCTAGATGATGAAACTTTAGCACGAACTGCGAATCTGTGATATCAATCATGTATGCGCTGTTGGAACCATAAACTGAAATCGTTCCGTTAGAATTAAGTGAGTTTTGGATATGTTATGCTTAAATATGTCAGGGAAATTCGGTTAAATGTCAAGATAATCGGATGAAGAAAGTGGTAGAAACTGTTGTAGTACAAAGAACCATTTCAGCAGGAAATGTTCAATGCTGCAGAATTCTTGAGATCAAAATGAGACATTTAGACTTCATGTATTTTTTCTGATTTTTGGACATGAGGAACCCATGTTTGTTATGTTTTATGTGTTAAGAATTTCAAGGGAAACCGATAATGGGAAGTACCCCAAAGAACAGATTTTCTGAAATTAATCCCCTAGGAATTCAGTCAGGTTCCGGCATATAAAATCAGACATAATTTGATATCTAACCGTTACTTTTCTTTCAAACTTTTGTACAATTTTTCTCTTATAAATATGCTTATGTGTTGAAAATTTCATTATGATATGATCCGTATCACTATCTCTTTGAATTTCCACCGAAGTATGAGTAATAATGGTATTTTTAAGTGCTAGTATTATACTATGTAGTGGTTTGTATCTATGAATAAAAAGGGTAATGTTGTGTGGTATTTATGGGAATCTCTTGATATTTTGCTAAATATGATTAAGGGGTTTTGGTCTGATTAGGTCTCATGGATTCTTTTGGCATGGAATTCTACCGGTTGACCACATTATCGGTTGATGGGTGTAATCAAAGTCAGGATCTTCTCTCTTTTGTATATATATATATATATATATATATATATATATATTATATTATAAAATTTATTTAATTAAGATAGATCTTGTTGATTGTTGACAATACCGTCAAGTAGGAAGGAACTTGCCGCATTCTGTTAGATTAAGGAAATATGTTGAAATCTTTATTTAGTGAAATGAGCTTATTATAACTTGACAATACAAGTGATTCCTTGTTCGGATGATTGATGTATTAGGATTATGCCCTTGTTCATCATATGCGATCCCGTATGCCTTTTAGTATAGTTATTTGCATCTACGACATATTGAGGAGATTGATGTTCTTGTTTAATTAGTTTGTGAAAATGTGGAATGGAGCCACTAAGAGTGATCATTGTACAGATGTGTAAAAAATATGTTTTTATGTCATAAGGTTTAATTGCCATCTAATTTTGGATGAGGCATTTTGGGAAAATGGATAATATATTTCAAATAAGGTGAAAAGATATTTCTATTATTTTAATATAATTTATTCGATGGATACTTAGTGAATATTCTTCTGATGTTCAAGTTTTGTGTTATCTTAGATATATGGTTTTGTGACACTTTTATGGGTACTAGAAAAAAAATAGTGTCGTTGTTGTGGATGTTTTCTGTCGTATGTATGCATAATTGAGCATTTTATGTTTTCTTTATATCAAATGAAGGAAGGGAAACTCTCTTTTACAACGAGCGTTTCTAGTTGTTGGCTACTTGGCTTGATTGTTTTTTTTGTCTTGGAGGTGTATCTGTTTGTTCACATGGATGCGAGAATAAATAAAGATGCTTGAGTGGGTAGTATACAGTAAAAGGACAACAAACATAAATTCATTTGATGTGCTGGACTAGATATGACGAATTACGATTGTGCTTGATCCCTTCGAGCTATGGAGAAGGTACGTTGGTAGCCGCTTTGCGGTTCAGCATAAGGTTGTTCATATTATCTGAAAGTGTTAGTTGTTGCGCGACAGTTCATACCAACTACTCAGAGACGATTGCAACATTGTCATATTTCTATCTTTGGTAAGAGGTAGTTGTAGTCAACCCACTGGTTGTTCATAATACCGTGAGGGATGATTGAAACCTCTTTAAGGTTGTTCATATCATCTAATGAGAAATGAAGAAGAGAATCCATACTGCTAGTGAGACTTACAGATGGTTGTTTCCTTTTAAGGCAACCCATACCAACTAAGAAGGATGGTTGCTGCCGATGGTGGTAGTTCATATCATCGATCTGGAGATGTTTACTAACTCTATAAAGTAGTTCATATCATCTGAGAAAGGCATCTTATCAGATTGGACCGAATGTGAGTTACTAGGCCATAATTGGCACCCCACCACATTGGATGAACCGTCTGGGACGACAAGATTGTTATGCCTTAATCGGCAACCCACCACATCGGTGGTTACCCAGAAGACCGTTTTGGAAACGGTAGCATGACACTGGGACTGATAATCCCTCACCTGTTTAAAATGGTGTGTGTTGTCAGGCCGACTAGCATCCCACCATCTCGGTGGTTACCCGGAAGACTGTTTTGGAAAAAATGGTCGGTATCAGACTATCCTGACAATGAGATGACCCTTAAAACGAGGTTTCTATTCAGCAGAATCCCAGTATCAGAACTTTATGTTCGCTTGGAGATGATTGTCACCTGCACCAGGTGACTCATATCATTTGGTTGGTTATATAAATATCAACAATCATATCTAAAACTATGAAGCTGTTTGACATATTCGATGGTTCTTGGAATGAATATTGTGTTTGTCTGCATATAAAGCAGTTGGAAAAATTTGACCAATAAACATTTGCTTGGTAAAAATCGAATTGGTCTGATTAATTTGAAAGCCCAGTTTCTCGAGTGGCGTATCGAGAAGTTTGAGATGACCAAGCAGGCCGAAATCTGACTCATTTGAAGTAAAAATTTTATGGTATGTCACAGTTTGTATCAGAGCAGTTCTGATTCAATCAGGACTGTACATGTTGGACTCGTCAGCGATTCATCATTGGATCATATACAGGTAGTTCTAACTTTTGAGTTTTATTTTGATTTTCGTGGACGAAAATCTTTTTAAAGGGCAATGGTGTGAGATCCTGAACTCTTTCCCGGGTTTAACTTAAGTCGTTAAAGTTAGATATTAAATTCTACACTAGGAGGCTATAAAATAAAACAAAATCAAAATCCAAGATCGTGTGCTTTTATCTATTTTGGGTGCCTTAATGGAAGATAATAGTTTCTTAATAGTTGGTTTGTTTTAATCTGAACCCTTGGTGCCTTAATAGGCTTACATGCATGATGCACACGTGTTATGTTAGGAGACAATATAGGGTATCTTTGTAAATTTTTCTGAGAATATAACAAGAGAATGAACAGAGACAAAGGGGGTGCTTCTTCCTCTTTTCTTTCTGATTTTCTCTATGATTTTGAATAAAATAAAATGAAAAAACATTAAACTGAAGATGTTGTCGTTAATTATAATATCAAATTGAAAGGAGTTTGAGGTGGATTTGGGCAAGTTTTATAACCGTGAATACAAATGATAAAATACGGTTACAACAGTTGAATTTGTGACTGAACAATAATGGTTATGTTTGTCTTTGAAGTTTTAAGGGGTTATGAAGTTGGGTATTTATCAAACTCTAGTTTCAAAAAAAAATCAGAAGAGGATTTGGGCTTCTTTTTATACAGAAAGTCAGCAAGAAGCAAAGTTGAACATGTTTTATTGATGTTTGGTTTAGGTGATAAATGACTTAAATTTTAAATGTTTTTGAGTCTTGATGTGATTATGGAGCTTGGGTTTGTTCCTAATTGGAAATTTGCAAATCAAGAAATCTACAGAAGGGAGATAAATCTACACAACAAAGTCACCTTCTTAAGCACAAAATTTTTTGCACATAATTTGTTTAGTAAAAAGCCTGAAAGAACAGAAAAAGTTTAGAGTAAAGTTCACATTAAAGCAGTCTTAGAGAATCACCATTGAAGAAGGTTTGTATAAATTTTTTTTTATTTGATGTGTATTAACATGATTTAATCCACATGTTTGTTTATTTTTAAGTATCTCATTTTCAACTTAACTAGTCCATGAAGTAGTATATGGACGAGAAATCTTTCTGTTTTATAAGCATGAATTGATCGAGACACTTTTAATGCACAATTTCACTTATGGTGTATATCATTTTTTTATAGTTTTTTGAACCGTTGGTTATGTTGGCATATGAGTAATAATATGTGTATCCTTTCTCTAGTGGGTACTAGATTATCTATCATGTAATGTTATTCGTAGATGGTTTAAGGGCTCTGATACTATTTATTGCTACTTACTGGATTGTTCTTGTTGTATAGGCTAATTGATGTGTTTAGTTGAGCACATGTCGTACATCTGGTAATCGTTCATGTATCATATTGCTTGGATGCTGATTCACTGCATTGTTCAACTTTAGTATGCTTAACTAAAAATTAGATATCTTATGTGATCTATGGATGGGTTCAGAGAAAGCAATTTACTCTTGATCTATCATTTATTATTATTGTTACTTGAGTTTCAATCTTAGAACTACTTGGAAACTAAGTCTAATGCGAATCTTTTTTTCTGACATCAATAATGTAAGCATTGTTGGAACCATAAACTGAAATCTAGCCGTTAGAATTAAGTACATTTTGAATATGTTATGCTTAAATATGTCAAGGTAACTTGGTTAAAATTTCAAGATAATCGTATGAGGAAAGTGGTAGAAACTGTTGTAGTACAGAGAACCATTCAACATGATTTTTACAACGTTGCATAATCTTGAGATTAAAATGAGTCACTTAAACTTTATGTATTTTTTTTATTTTTGGACATGATGAACTCATTTTTGTTATGTTTATGTAGTAAAAATTTCAAGGGAAACCGATAATGGGAAGTACCCCAAAGAACATATTTTCTAAAATTAATCCCATAGGAATTTATCCTGGGTTGAGCATACAAAATCAGACATAATGCGTTATCTAACCCGTTACTTTTCTTTCAAATTTTCGTACAATGTTTCTCTTATAAATATGCTTGTGTGTTGAAAATTTCACTATGATCTGATCGGTATCACTATCTCTTTGGACTTCCACAAATATATGAATAATAATGGTATTTTGAAGTGCTAGTATTATACTATGTAGTGGTTTGTATCGATGAATAAAAAGTATGGTGTTGTGTGGCATGTACGGGTATCTATTGATATTTTGCTGAATATGATTAAGAGATTTTGGTGTTATTATGTCACATGGATTATTTTGAGAACATTGTCAAGTAAGAAGGAACTTACCGCATTCTGTTAGATTAAGGAAATATTTTGAAATCTTTATTTAGTGAAATGAGCTTATTATCACTAGAAAATACAAGTGATTCGTTGTTCGGATGATTGATGTATTAGGATTATAACCTTGTTCATCATATGCGACCCGATATGCATTTTAGTATAGTTATTTGCATCTACGACATATTGAGGAGATTGATGTTCTTGTTTACTTAGTTTGTAAAAATGTGGAATGGAGCCACTAAGAGTGATCATTGTACTGATGTATAAAAAAGATGTTTTTATGTCATAAAATTTAGTTGCCATCTAATTTACCTGAGGCATTTTTGGAAATTGGATAGTATATTTCAATTAAGGTGAAAAAATATTTCCATTATTTTAATATAATTTATTCAATGGCTAATTAGTGAATATTCTTTTGATGTTCGAGTTTGTTTTATCTTAGATGGTCAAGTTAATTTGTGACACTTTTATGGGTACTGAAAAAAAATTAGTATCGTCGTTCTATAAGATGTTATGTGCCGTATGTATGCATAATTGAGCATTTTATGTTTTATTTATATCAAATGAAGGAAGGGGTAACTCTGTTTTACAGTGTGTGTTTATAGTTTTGTTGCTACTTGGCTTCATTGTGTTTGTCGTCTTGGAGATGTAACTGTTGGTTCATATGGATGCGAGAATAAATAAAGATGCTTGAGTGGATAGTATACAGTAAAGGGACAAAAAATATAAATTCATTTGATGTGCTGGACTAGATATGAACGAATTACGATTGTGTTTGATCTCTAGCCGACTTCTACTCTCTTCTAGGGTTCACTTGTTCACTAGAGAGAAGGCTGAGATTCAGAGAATCATCACCTTCATCAACAGATTCATCACGACCACCTCCACCATATTCTTTTTTTTCCTATTCTTCTACTTTTTCTCTATCACAGATCCACAAGAAGTGATTCACATATGTAAATGAATCAAATTTTTCACAAGAACAAGATCATTTGAAGGATTTCAGATAATCACAAGGTATGAATCTTATGCTATATATGTTATTCGAATTGGGTTTTGGTTGTTTTTGTTTTTCATGGTTACATAATTTTTTAATTTTGTGTATTAGGGATTCTGGATTCAGGATTTGTTCTACAGTTCTACTTGATTTAATTGCATGTTTTCATAAGGTAAATCTTATGTTGTTTCTCATTCTCATTTGATTTGTATGATTCAGTTTAGTTTTAACTTTTAATCTTATGTTCTCATTCAACTGATTTTTTTTTTGTTAATTTTTGTTAATTTTGATCTTCAACCTTGTTTTGTTTATGAAATAAAATCTAGACTTATCTCTTGGTGTTAATGTTTATTGTTGTAGGCTCCCAAGAAGGTGTTAAAGTTCCAGTAGCGGCAAAGAAGAAGAGTGTAAGTTGTATCTCTTAGTGTTAGTATTTTGCTTTAAAAAATAATTGTTAAGAAGTTATCTATCTCTTTATGCTTATCATGTATTAGTATATCTTTATACAAAAGAATGAAGGTATTCTATATCTTTGTATTAGTATATCTTTGTACACAGTTTGATATTGATTATGAGATTCTCTCAAGTTATTTTGAGTATCAACTTTATGTTTTTGAGATGATTTTCATATAATAGGGTGGTTGATGATGTGTTGTGTGATGATTTTGAGTATTTTGAATCATGTGGTTTTTTATTGTTAGTAGTGTTGGTTGTTCTAATTAAGAAGTTTTTGAAATTTGTGTATCTTAATAGTTGTGGCAATCTGAATTTGTATGCATATTGTCTGTATACTTGATTTTGTATGCATATTGCCTAATGTAAAGTGTAAAGTGTAAACTAGACTCACTTAAGTATGAATTTGTATGCATATATTTCATTAACAGATATGGTGTTCATTTCTCAAATCTGTTTTCTTTGTGCATGTGATGATTTTGTAGTAATTTTTATCTCGAGCCTTTGATCTGAACTAATATGTATTGAACTGAAGTTAGTGAACTCTTTTTTTCTTACTTGTCAGAATTACAATTACTTGTATAATGTATTCATTTGAATCATTTTAGATTTCGGAATTCCTTCTAATTGTTTAATTTCTCAGGTACATTTGATGGATATTTTAAGTCAAGCAACACCAACACCAACAACTGAAATTGGTTCATCTAATTTACCAACTGGATTTACACGTGAAGTTGAATCTCAATCTACACCTACACCTACAGCTCAGCCTCAAGATGCAGCAGTTGTTGAAGACATCAAGAAGTGTAGACTCACATCACATGTAAGGGTTGATTTAACAAGGATAAGTAAAGTTAAAGCAAAATATAACCACTGCTTGAATCTATTTGCTGCTGATACAAGCAAAAATGGTACTTTTGGTTTGAAGAGTCTTTTGAAAAGATGCCCCAAGAATCCTAAAAGGAAGAAGGATCAGAAAAGTTTGTTCTTTCCTCCCCTAAGACCAGGTCAGGATGCTTAATTAATTAGCTTTGATTATAGTTATGATAGGTGCAGAAGGGATTTAGTGGAGTTTATAATCAAGGATGATATGTCATTTATAATGGTAGAATCTAAAGGATTTAGGGAATTTTGTCAAGCTATGGAGCCTAGATTCAAGGTTCCAGGTTGTATGACTATTTACAGAGATTTGTTAATAATCTATTTAGAAGATAAGAAGAGTTTGAATAATTACTTCAAGGAAAGCAAACAAAGGGTATCTCTTACAACTGATACATGGACATCACCAAACAACTTCAATTATATGTGTGTAAACGTGCATTATGTTGATCAAAAGTGGAAGTTGTAAAAGAGAATACTTATGTTTTCCAAATTAAAGGTCACACTGGAATTGCAATTGTTAAGATGTTGGAGAAATGTTTAATGGATTGGGGTCTTGAAGATATTTTTGGTGTGAATCTTGATAATGTTAGTGCCAATATTGTGGCAATGGATTATTTGAAGCAAGGTGATTGGGTTGACAAGAACAGAAGTTAGAGGTGAATACTTGCATGTAAGTTTGGTTTCTTTTCTAGTGTTATTTATTTATTTCTAATTCAATTGTTTCAATGGTTTCTTCCATGTCATTTGAGTAATATTTCCTGACTTTTCATTCTTATTAGGTAAGGTGTGCTGCCCATGTTCTTGCTATTGTGGTAAGAGATGCACTACGATTTTATAATAAGTCAATTATGAGGATAAGGCCAGTTGTTAAGCATGATCTTAGTTATCCTGCTAGGTTGGATAAATTTAGGCATTGTGTTGCTCTATAGAAAGTTGATTGCAAGAAAAGTTTGATATTAGATGTGAAATCTAGATGGAATAGCACTTATTTGATGGTAAAAGTTGCAGAAAAGTATGAAAGAACTTTTAAAAGGTTAGAAAAATATGATAGGGACTACAAAAAGAAGTATATTTTCCAAGAAGATAGATCTATTGCTTTACCTGATATTTTCCAAGAAGATATTGAAGAAGATGTATTATTTAGTTCTTCTACTTCTGAATCTGACAGGGAAGATGTTGTGGTTAGTAATCCAAAAGGCAAGAAGCAAAAAAAGAAGAAAAAGAAAAAACCTAGGCAGCATGCTCCTTATGCAGAGGATTGGGCCTATACAAGATGTCTTGTGAAATGTTTAAAGGTATTTTTCGATGCTACAATCAAATTTTCTGCTTCAACACATGTTACAACTCATGTTTTCTTATGGAAATTGGTAGTCATTCTTGAACAGTTAGTTCAGTTTAGAGATAATAATACATCAAACCCATTTATTACAAGTATGGCTAGTCTTACGTTTAAGAAGTACAATAGTTATTGGGGTGAGTATGAAAAGATGAATTCGGCCTTGTTTTTTACTCAATTGCTGGATCCAAGAGAGAAATAAAATGGATTAGAGTTTTCTCTTCAGTGTTTATATGAGAACAATGATTACATGGTTGATATGGTTATGAGAAGGTGAAACTCTTTGAAGAGTATATGTATATGTATTCAGTCACTGATGAGGGTCCAAGTAGTAGTAGTATTGTTGTTTCTGACACCACAGATGTTATGCTTGTACAAGATCAAAGCGTTGAGGCTCTTCTTGAGTCAAGGAAGAAAAGGCATACACAAAACCCATGCAATGTTGATGTGAAAACAAAGTTGGATAAATATTTAATGGATGAATATAATGAAGCATGTGAACCAGGTGGTGGAGCTACTTTTGAGATATTGGCTTGGTGGCAAGCTAATTCTACCAAGTATAGGATACTTTCACACATGACAAAAGATATATCAGATATTCATGTGTCTTTAGTTTCCTCTGAATCCGCATTTAGTACAGGAAAACGTATGCTTAGTCCATGGAGAAGCTCTATATCTCCTAGGACAGTTGAGACATTGCTCTGTTCTCAAAGATGGTTGCAAAAACCCATTGCACTTGATCTTCTTTGTGACTTTGTACCGGATGACAACTCTAGCATTGAGGAAGGTATGTTATCTTTATTCTTTTTGGTTTTCTTTACTTACCAATTCAAAGTTGTTAACTTTTTTGTTGGTTGTGCTTGTTGCAGAGTTATTGGGTGATATGCCAGTGTCAATGCCATGGGTCTATGATCCTTGATGAGTTGATTCTAGAAGTGCATTTCATGACATTTATGTAGATATGAAGGATGTAGAAGACTGCAAACTTATCATTTATCAGTTAGATCACTGATTCACTGTTGGGAATGTTGTTTACTTGTTTAAGTTAACTTTGTTTAAACTTAAGTTGTTTATCTTTAAAGACTTTTGTTGTTTATCTTTAAGTTAACTTATGTGTTGTTTACTCTTTTAAATATTTTTAAAGAACCTAAGTGAATTTTATATATGAAAAATGATTATATGAAGACTTGCAGTGTGGGAATAAAAATGGCAGGGAAAAAAGTGTGCATGGACATGTTTAATATACGGTTCGGGTCGGTTAGACCGGACCGCAAACCGCGTTTTTAATTACATTTATGTCATCCAGTTTAAAGCGTATTAAACCGGTACCGAACCGAGTCTGACCGGTTTTAAAACCGAACCGAGGATAGGTCGGATTGGTACCAGTTGTATTTCTGTGAACTGAGGGGTAGGTCGGCTCGGTGGATGGTTTTGACAAAAAATTGGGCCGACCGACCGATGCGCAACCCTAAAGTTAGCAGTTAACTCTATTTTCCTTAGTGATTTAAATTGGAAAGGTCCTAATTTGTTGCAATTATCTCAAACTCTTCAGTTTATAGACATCTCTGATATTGACAAGATTATGTATTTAAATGAGGGATCCCTGCATGGTGCTATCTTTAGCCCCAATCCAAAATGTTGTTATTGAGTATCTTTGTTCTATACATCTTACTTTGTTTTCTTCAAGAAAACAAAAAACTCCACACTCTCTATTAGGTAGGGTTATCAACGGTACTTGATGGAACGGATAATGACTATCCCGTATCCGAATCTGTTAATTTTTATCGGCTACCCGTAACCGATGATCATCTGACGGATAAAAGAAATTTATTTTCGTGTCCGAATTCGTTAAGATTAACGGATACCGTATAGTCCGATAATTATCCGAAAACTATATAAGAAAGAAAAAAAACATCTAATTTGGTTGTTTGTGTTTGATCACTTCTTCTTCTCGTGATTCCAAAATTGTAACACCAAATTAATTTTGATGAATTATTTATTTATTTATTTATTTTCGAACAAAATCATCAACACACATTAAAAAATTAGGTAAATTTAATTTATAATAGTAATTTTATATAATATATTTACGTTATCGGATATCGGATAATTATCATATAGGATATTAGTATTCTCGTATCCGTATCCGATAAGAAGAAATTATTTGTTAAGATATCTATATCCGTATCCGATCCGAAATTTTGGATAATATCCTAAATTTTCGGTACGGAATTGGACGGATATCGGATATTTAATTATCTATTGACATGCCTACTATTAGGTACTTTTTCAAAAAAAAAAATCAAACTTTTACATTTTTTTCAAATAACTCACTCTCCTCCTCTTTCCATGATTGTTTTTTCTAAATAATTATCCAAATCCAGTTTTTCTTCTTTTTTCAAACCTAAATTCACTCAGATAGGATTTGATATATCAGATTTTCCAAGTAAATTTGGGTTTGTATTGTTAATTTTTTTTTCTTTCAATAAAAATCACATTATGATTTAGGTTTTATATTTTATTTTTATGTTACTGTTCTTGTGTATCCAATGGCTATTTTATTCCTTGTACTAGTTCTAGTTCCAATCGCTCATTAGTGCATTTTATTATAGCCTTTGGGATCTTATATTAAAAGCCGATGACAGATTCATGCTTATCTTTGAAGAAGATCAATTCCGACGTGACGATGATGAAGATATATACAAAGAAGACCAATGACTATTGGAATGGGTCATGATTACGATGATTAGCGCAAACTACTTACTCTACGAAGGATTTTATCTTAATGAAGAAGAAATCTCAAAATTGTCGAACAATAAGCAAAATACCATTATTCAGATTAGTCTTTTCCATGTTATTCGGTTTTATTTATATTAAAAAAATCACATTGTAGATTGGTTGTATCATTGTACAATGTATTATGATGAAACAAGAGGGTGTATCTATTTACCACCTCTTCTATGTAACAATCCAAACCTCAATTTAAATGAGGTAATCTATTAAATAAATTTGAAGCCCTTCTTCTATCAAAAAAGAAAAGAAACAAAAGGACCAAAAGAGAAAATATCAGGCCCACGAGAATAATGTTCATTGCAAACATCATTTATAAAAATAATTAATACCCAAAGTAATATTCTCATCTTTTTCGTTTTGCGAAAGTGGTTGATTAAAAGAAAGAGTGAGAGAAAATGAAATGGTAGCAATTTTTTATTAACAAAGTCAGGGGTGAACAAAACATCAAATCCGCGGATTTTACCCAATCCAATCTGTATTTTGACGGGTGGACACTCGATTCGTCTCTCAGCAAATTGGATGCGGGGTAAATTTTTGAAAACCCATGATTATTGGACGCGGATAGAATTTCATTCATCCGTTGGACATCCGACCCTAAAGATAATATCGGTGATATATATATATATATGAAAGTAACTATAGAAAATTGGTAGATTATCTATATAGTTTCCTATTGATTAGGACTTAGTCTTTTCTCTTCATAGAACTTTGTTCCCCACTTATCTCATTCAACGATTTCCTTCCTTGTTCTCTATATTTTTTTTCTGTTTTTCCCGTATTAAATCTTCATTTATTTTGTTGTAAGTAGAAATTTTTTATTTTTTCTCTATAAATAATTATTTAAATTTCAGTAACCCAACAAGGTCTTACATTACTCTTGTTACGTTGTAATTATTTAAATTCCAGTAATATAAGTTTTAAAGTTATACTCCCTCCGTTTCAGGAAAAGAGTTACTTTCTCTTTAAATTTTTGTTCCAACAAAAGAGTTACTTTCATTTTTAATATAACAAACTTTCAAAACTACCCTTATTATTTTAAAAAATGTTATTATTCTCATTATAAAGATATATATAGTATTAAACTTTTTGTTAGGGTAAATCTGGAAATAAATTACAAAAGTTATTCTCTCTCATCTTGCCTTAATAATTGTGCAAATAGGAAAAGTAACTCTTTTCCTGAAACGGAGGGAGTATTATTATTGTTAAACATTTACCTATTTTTTGTTTATTTATTTTTTAAATCCGTAAATATATCCTCATTCAGGCGACTCATCCGTTCACCATCGGGAATCAAATCCGACGGATAATGAAATGGACAGGGTGAAAATCTCAAATCCTCTATTTAAATGGACTGGACGCGGGTTATACCAAATCCGCATCCACCCCTCCGTTTCTCACTTCTAAAAAAACATTATCTTTAATTTATGGATATCAAAACTGAGTGGATCTTTGAACTAAGTACATCTCAGTTTCAGTTTTAAAATAATTTTTTGAAAATCTTGTAATTCAGAATTTTTTTACAGATCTGGATTTTAATTTTTTCTTTACCTTCTATTTATAGGTTTATTTTGAGGTCAATAACAAAATCCAGCTCGAGGAGTCGATCTAGGTAATTATTTTTTGTTTCCTTGTAGATCAATAATACACAATCGGTAATTTTATGTACTCGTTTGGATTGAATTTTAAAATGCCGAATATTAGTGTGAACAAAAAAAGCAGTAGAATGGGTAGACTTAAGAAGAGCAGTTTTTCGTGGCGATTGGATGTTTTTTCGTTTGTATTCATTTATTCAATATGGGTTGTTATTGTGCTCCTAGTTTGGATTTCTTTTATGGCTTGATTATTCTGGGTGGATTGAGAATTTTACATATTCTGGTTTTTCTTTTTGAAGCTTGGTCTGTGGATTTCAGATACATAGTTAAGTTTAAACAGGCAATGTGATTAATTCAGATTACTGTTTTTGTTGTTGTTCTTATGTAATTATGAAGACCTAGTTTTTTTAAGAGATTATTGTGATTTTATATTACATTTGTTTGATTTTGTACGTAAAGGATATTTGAAATGACGAAGGTACCAAGTACACCACAATCTTTTCGATATCAACCTATACAGACTCATCTTGTATAATCTTATCGAAACAATACTGACCAAAAGATTATTTCATCAAGGTGATTCTTGGTAATAGTCAAAGTTCTATTCGAACTAACTGTGAGATCGTTACAAAAAACGGATTACCGTACAAGTATGATTACTCAATTATAATAACTATTATATAATGCGGAAAATAAAGCAATCATACAACACACACGATGAAAATTGTTTGGCAAGAAAAACCCGGAACCTAGTCCAGTTTTGAATACTCTCATAAGTAAGCAGATATAAAAATTGACTACCACAACTTCGTATAGTTGAGACCAAGTAAACTACCCAGTTCCCTCAGTATCCTTGCGCCTACAACCAATCTGGCCAACGCACATGAATCCCAAGATAGATTCCACTATCTTGAATCGTTTCACCACTGTGAAGACTTCTGCACTCAACTTCTTTGGATCGTAACCCGAAACAGTAAAGGAACAGCCTTCTTCAGTAACCAACTCACTTATTAATCACCCAGAATCAATCTTTAGATCAACAATAAAGTAGAGTCAAGGGATCTTCCGTTTAACCAATTACCTTCTAAGGTCAAAAGATCAAACCAAGACAATGATTATCGAAATAATCAATCTTGATAAAAAAACTATATCCAAACAAATTATAACAACTAGACAGTTTGTTCGATCTTCTACAACTCTGATATTTATCGAAGAAAACTGTTTGTGTAATCCCGAATAATCAAGTTCGCATAACACACCAAGATCAGAACCAAAAAGAAAAGTCTTAAATCTTCAATTCTTCAATCTTCAAAATTAACCGTTGTAAAACAACTTGATTCCACTATTGATCAACCGTACAGAACGAAGTTTGTTAATATTGACTGATCAAAAGTTCTACCCTACATATCCAAAATCACTTAGATATACTGTACAAGTCGAATCACAAACAAAATTGAGTGGTCTTATATTAGAGGAAAAAGACCTTAGAATAAACAAGTTTGGTCAATCGAAGATGACTACACTGTTAGTTCAAACATAAGTAATCAATAAAAACTAACTAATAATCTAGCCTTCCACCAACGGTAAAATTAGAGGATTCTTGATCTTAAAGAAGACTTTAACAAGAGGCAGCGCAAGATGTTTCACCTAATTAGATTACTCTTATCTCTTTGACAAGTTGGCTTTTCCACACTCAACAGAAGTGTGTTCTGGGATGAGTTTGTAAGTATACAAGACTTCATATTTATAGTGTTATGACCATGGCATTGATATCCATGAAATTAACAAATACCAAGTAATATCCAACTCATAATCGATTCCACTCATAGTATGGCAACTAAGATCAGCTAGCACATAACATGTACTCTCTACTAATATAGCTTGCTAAAGGTATGAAAACCCGTGAGAATGGAAATCATATAATTCAATACCAAATATGGCATAGAAAAATCGATATCCTGGGATCTTTCCTTGAGTATCAAAGGTATATACTTGAATAATAAAAAATTAGATTTTAGCACATGTTCAAATCATTATGTCGACATTCTAATGAACTTTCTAATCTAACTCAATACTTCTCGATATCTGAAAAAACCCGTGAAGATTAACATACCATTCGAAAAAAATAAAAATGAAAGTTAGATTCATTCAGGATCGGTCCTGCTTGAGGGATCGATCCTCAGATCGATCACGAATCCCTATTTTAACTTTGAAACAAGTTTTGCAAGTATACTTCCTTAAACTATGTTTCTGAAATTGCTTTCAGACATATTTATTAAGGTTTGGATTCATCCGGAAATGTAACACATTAATAATAAGAAGTTATCAATTAGTGCAATGTCAAAAATACGAAGTCTATAGATAAAATATTATTCGTAACTCTATAAACTTTAAATGGTCGAAGCAACTAATGTATATCATTCCTTTTGATACTTTGATCATTGTATATTGAACAAGTCACCAGTACTAAAGTCATTGTAACAAACGTAACTTTGTATGTTATTTTTTCAAGGAATAAAGACTTGTATGAACAATAGATATGATGGGAATAAGTCAAGTCTATAGCTCCTAACTTCATTCTGAGGGATGTTGTCTTCATTTTTTTCTTCGTTGCGTCTTCAGGTCTTCATGAGTAACTAGATCCAGTCTCAACATATCTATGTTCCTAGTCTAACCCAATGAAGTTGACTTTTGTAATCTACTCAAGCGACTCTGAGTTTTGGAACTAAACTTGACAAACCAACGCTTGGTGGGTTCAACCGAGCAGTGCTCTAATAAAATTCATCAAGCAAAATCATTTTTGCAATCTAAATAAATTGTGGCACTTCACTTCCGTAAAGAAGTATGTTTTTCATTACCATAAAATGACATGTTTTGTGTGCAACTATTAAATATGCATTGTGGTTCAAAAATGGATTAATTTTTATAGTTTGGATGGATTCTGAAGAGTTAAAATTGTTGCCACATATTCTTAAGTTTAGATGTTGTTTTTGGTAACAGGGTGTACTGAGGAGTATGATAACTATTATGGACATGTTCATGTGAGAGATGTTGCTCTAGCAAAATACAAAATACTTCTGAGTATTGTAGTTTTCTTTAAATGGAATGGTGATTTTTTCTTCATGCATAGCTTTGTTGTATGAATTCTCAAGATTTATCTCCTCCCAAATTGTATGCCATGTATTATTTAGGGAATCAGTACATTTGGACTCACTATTAGTGATATCGTATCACCTTGGGTCGGATTTTTTTGAATTTTAACTCTTATCCTTTTACAAGTGCGTAGAGGAAAACTATGACAACTACTCTGGGACTCACAGTCATAAAACCATCTAATCAAAAGGTTACATATCATGTTTGAACGAGAATACATCTATTTGGAGCAAGAGGGCTCAACAAAACGAATGTAGATAATTTTTTCTTCTAAAGATAAAAGGCTTTAATCCCAAAGACTCTTAATTATCCCAGTGTGATAGCAAGGAAATACTAGTATCCCACGAAAAACACCTGAAAAGACATATGAAGAGGATTAATCACAAAATGACCAAAAATAATCACAAAAGACATAATTTACCTATTTGTATATTGACCCATCTCAAGATATGTACATGACGGGGTGAACCAAATTCTTGTTACCAAGAATATAGGTGCACAAGTAAATGCTCACAAATCATCTCAGAATGATAACCACTATCTCCTGTGAACCGATAATGTTGGTTCCCATGCGATTATTTCGGGACGCTTGGTTTTCTCCATTTTGTTCCCTTTTTGGTGGCGGTGTGATCAACCAATTGAGCCCTGTTCTTGTTTGGAGTGGTCATAGCCTTTAACTTTCTCTGAATAAAGAGATTACAAGACTTATTCAAATGACCAATTTCTCCATAATGATAACAATACTTATCAGTCCTAGAGCTTTGCGAAGAGCTTATCTTGTTCATGAACTACACAAAATAATACAAGAATTCAAAAGTGTTTTTTGATGACACACTTATTGCACTCCTAAAGAGGATTCAAATAAATCCCTTTAAGGTGACTAAGATGCACACACTTGACAGGACTATTCTTGTTTTGGGGTCTTTTTGAGGGTGTTTTCCTTTTCCCTTTGGTTTCAATATTAACTGGCGATCTAGTACTATTATTAGATTTGATAGTCGATTCCAAAATATTTAAGAGGATAATATTATTTTTTCCCTTAACGAAAAACTCTGGAGTATCCTTAATAAATTTTGGTGTTCGTTATATTTTAACAAAACGAGTTTCCCAAAACAGTTGTTCATGAAAAGAAAATTTTAGGATCACGACAAATACAAACTGTTAAGGTATTTACATTGTTTTTCTGATCTGATACCAATTGAAAAAGAAAATGTACCTAGTACACCAACAACTTTTTCGTTTGTGAACCTATATGTATTTGAACCTTCAAGATCCGAATTCAATCAAGACAAAGTTTTGTATGATGTATATTTCAAGATCCGAATTCAACAAGAACAAGTATTGTAGGATCTTTACTATCAAGCTAAAATTTTCTAGGTTGATTAACATACTACTTTTAATATTTCAATTATGAAGATAAACAATATAATGCGAAAAAGAAAATAACACAAGGCACCAGAAACTTTGTTAACGAGGAAACCTACAATATAGCAGTAAAACCTCGTAAGCTCGTCCAGTTTGAACACACACCGTATTAAGCCGCTAAAGTCACTAGCCTACTATCAAACTTCGTACTAGAATGTAGCTGAGACCAAATATATCCTCAAAGCTATTCAGTTGCAGTTGTGACCCTTAAGCCTCTTGGGACTCGCAAAGACTTATGCACATGATTCCCCTAGATGACGTCATTTACATGCCTATGAGTTGTTCCACGGTCTTTCATGAAGACCAGTGCTACCTTACCTCCAAAAAGATACATATTTGATACTTTTAAATATGTTTCAATCAAGGTAATGAAAATCTATTTGCTTTGGGGGATCTTCGGGTAAAAGATATATCAAGCAAACCTCAACAGTTAAGGTTTACACGCTACAAAACATTATTGATTCTACCTCACAAGATCTATCTAAGTCAAGCTTAGATCGTAATCTTGCGGAACTAACAAGGTCAGAGACGAAAAACTCCTTGTAGTTTCCATCAATCTTATTCCTTAGTCATTTCTTAAATGGTCGTATAGCAAAAGAGATGGACCTTTAGAATAGACAAGAACTACGATGATCAAGATAACATTCTGGATAACATATATCTGTCAGGTAAAAGATAGTCTGACCAATCTTCACGAATCCCAAGTGAAGACTTCAAAGTCGTAACCTAATTATTTTTTCGAGGAAACCTAGGTTTATGGAGGAAAAATCTTGTAGCAACAAGATACACAACGTGCAGGGATTGAGAATCTTAGTTGCAAAGAGTTCTATGTTTATAGTGATGAATAAGGCTAGGTTGCTTAAAGTTCAAGCAACTATTACTTGCATTCAAAGTAAGTTCACGAACTAGTTTCCATGTTTACGAATTATTTTGATCCCAAGTAATTTTTTACTGCTTAAAAGAGATTTTTAATTTGGTCTCAAGTAACCTGTTTCCTAAGTTAAAACTTTCTAGCAATAGAGTTCTTTCCTTAGATGAAATCCGTAAGAATGGTAATGAAGAAATTTAAAAGAAAGGTACTTCTAAAACTTAGCTTCTACACAATTAGGAAAATAATTAACTTACTCACAATAGCATGGTAACAAGAATGGAAATCACTAAGCGTGCGAGAAGTTTTCCTTGTAATACAAAGAAAAATGTGCACACACGTATTTGTCCGTTAAAAGACCGTCCACAAAGTAGATTTCGGGTTAGCCATATGGTATGTAGACCATCAAGCAAATATTCAAGTTCTACAACAAAACTTCTCGAGAATTGCACAATTCGCAAACAGGAAAAGCTAGTTCGCGAACTCAAGTACAATTTGTAGTCAACAAAAAACTCATTGAATTGCATAATTCACGAACCAACATTTTTAGTTTGTAAACTCTAGTGCAATTTGGATGTTATCTCTTTAATTTGCACATGCGAACCAACATTTTCAGTTCGTGAACTCTAGTGCATATTGGAGTTCAGAAACTTATAAGGTTTGCAGAGTTCACGAACTAACATTTTCATTTCGTGAACTCTATTTGCAACTTAAAGTTTTAGGTACTTCTTGTGCAACCATATTTTGTTGATCAAAATATTTTCTCAACCGAAAATGCGATAAGTCCTTGGAAAATCCATTGTTTGGGTTCGAGTTTCGAGATTAGTCAAGTATAAGCTTGAAATCAAAACTTCTTCTTCGTATCTCTTCATATAATAAATCCATATGACATGGTTTCATAAGATAACATGGTAGAAATAATGAGTAAATATGATAGTCAGTCTTCACATACCTTTGTTGATGAACTTCTAGCCGATGTCTTCGTGATCTTCAGTCCTCAATCTTCAAGGGTATTCAATGATTTCTGAAACTCAACTACCTAAATATAATCCTAGTCCAAGACTGACATTAGAAGACAATAAATCAAAAAATAGTTTTGGTCATCTAACATCGACAACAAGCTTGACATACCGACATTTGTGGGTTCAACCTAGCAGTGTTCTAACAAAACGTAACAGTTTAAAAAAATAAATTAGCCGGCTAACTAACAGTCTTATTACTTAACATCTCCCAAATATGCCGTACCTCGAGAAAAAAAGTTGTTTTCCCTTTTTTTTATTTTTGTTCAGAAAATTGATTCATGAATGGAGTAAAGAGTTAAGCCTGTGACCCATATAAATATAGTTTTTAGCATCATAAATGAGAGTTAGCATGTGGCTCTCCCTTTTATGAAATATAAAATGAATATACCAAATCCATAATTTGTTAGATTTAATGATTTTTATAAAATTTCACTGAACGACATTCGATTTACCTATACGACAGATTGAGTGCCGTCTAGATGATATGGCACACTGTCTGACATGTAATGTTTATTATCTTGCTTTGACATGTAATGTTTATTATCTTGCTTTGACATGTAATTTTTATTATCTTGCTTTACTTTGGCTGTCTTTGAGATAAATGGAGTGGTCATTCCTCCCACAATGGCCTGTTTTAGGGTTGTTTTATTCAACGTGAAGTGGTCTTTACTCTCCATAGGTCTTGCTTTGAGAGTGAAGACCATGTTTTATTGCTCCGTAATTATTATTTTTTTGCTTTTAAAAGTTATTTCCATATTGTGTTTCCATATTAATTTATGACGTTTTGCTTTTAAAAATAAAAAGATAATTTTTCAAGTGGTATCCAAATAAACAACAATTTTATTTTGTATAGTTTGTATTTATTACATAAGCTAAAAATCGTGGTAACATAAATCATTACAATTCTTAACTCACCGTGGAAAAATCGTGGTAACATAAATCATTACAATTTTTAACTAACTGTGGGAAAATCGTGGTAACATAAGGTGACTTTACATCTGACTGCAAAAGCTAAGGTCCAGTTGTACATGCTTCCCAAAAATATTCCACCAGAAAATCTTAGGATTTCATCTTGTTTGTGTCGAGGAACACTAAATTACTTGTACAAAAAAACCAAGACTCGGTGTTAGACTGTTGTTTAATGGTGTCAATAACACTTGTGGAATAGAATGATAGTTGTTTAACGGTATCAATGGCCTTTATGTTGGAGAAAATAATTTTATTATGTTTTATTTTTGGTCTTGGTGTGGATTGATCTTAGGACCTAAGGATCTCTATAAATATTTATTCACTTTTATGAGTGAATAAAAAAGATATTCTTTAGTCCCACATTGGGGTAAACTAAAGATGAACACCATCATAAAAACTAAAAAACTTAGTTATCAATATGGGTGGGGACGGACGGTAAATAATACTTGGGATGACATATGCCTAAACAAAATTCAATCAATTTTAATTATGTTTTAATGAGGGGCGTGTGACCTGGGCTGATTTTATTTTCTTACCAAAATTATTTTACAATATTACTATGTGCATGAATGACGATATTATTTCTTACCATTTTTTTAAATATTTTATGTTGTCATTATGCAACATAATTTTGCACTTAATTGTGCATTTATTTTACCCTTTTCATTTTCCTATAAAATCAAGTTGAATTCTCCATTCCAAATCACTCCAGACGTAAATACTATCCTGACTTCTTTTTTCCTTTTCTTGCTTTGTTTTGCGTTGAGTGTTTATTTCATTCTTAGTTTTGCTGTTGAGTTCGTTTGAATGGGTAACTTGTATTATGGTTATACAAATTATGACAAACAGTTCTATCCTGGACACATCTCCGCAGTTGAAATATACTAGCTCTTATTTTTAAAAAATAACCGTTGACTATAATACTAAAAACAATTTACTAAATATGAAACTTTATCCTTTATATACAAATCAGTTATTCAATCTAAAAATTTATTGAACGTTAATATTGTTTGTTTCAGTATTTTATTATTACTGACACAACAACTTATGGCCGATATTGTATTTGTTTCGATAAGACTTTCAAATAATATCCTTAACTGAACCACTGACTGGCTTAGACTGTGGTTCTATGAATCAATGGCATGGGCGCATGATATTTTACTCGTCGGTATAGGTAGCGTATAATTTTCAGTGATGAGGTGGACTTTACGCGCCCCGCTTTTTCTCTCTCTAAAAAAGTTCCTCTCTTAAATTCGCAGTTTCGGTCTGATTACATTTGTTATTTCTCTGTTCGTCTCCTCCTCGTTCGCTCGCTCTCTCACTTTGGTATCTCAAAAAATAAAATAAAATCCTAATTTTCTAGGGTTAGGATTTTATCAGGGTTTTCAAAATTTGGCGTGGAAATTTCTTCAAAGACTGGGTAAGTAATTTTTCTTTTTCAATGATTCAATGTCTCATTTAGGAACAAGAACGATCGATTGCGTTCCTCAATCACTCCTCGATCGTATCTCTTCCAAAAGAAAAGTAGATGAATATGATGAAGACCAAGATTACTCTGATTTAGTTTATGTGAAGATGAAAAGAGATGATTTTGATGTTAATTATGATGTTAAAACTAGGGTTCTTGATGGTAATAATCAATCAGTGTCTTCTTATACTAGTAGCAGTAGTAGTACTAGATATATTGGGACTTCATCAAAGACTTTACATTTCTTTGTGAGAAACATTTCCGGTGGTAATACAAAGGTTATACATGCAAATTCTGATGATACAGTTGAATCTGTTCATGAACAAATTAGAAAAATGACTGGAATTCCTGTGTTTGAGCAAGGTTTAATTTATAGAGGAAAGCAACTTCAGATGGGTAAAACCCTAGAAGATTATTCGATACAGAATGATGCACAACTTCAATTGGTTGGAAGGATGAGAAGTACTGAATATCCCAAAACATGGAAAGTTGTTAATAAGTTGATCGCAACGATATGTAGTCTTTGTAGAGGCGAACATCGACCTGCAAATACTGTTGTTGGTGATGTCAAGGTTTTTATTGATATGGCTTCGATATTTAAGATAAGAAAAGATAACGACGTGAGTTTTGGTCATATTCAGATATTTGTATCTGCAGGTGCAGCAGCAGCTCTGGTTATGATGTTTGTTTCACCGGTTACAGGTAACAAAGAGTGTGCTGAAGAGGCGATCCAACTCTTTTTAAACCCTAGTCTTGATACTGAAACAAAAGAATTACAAACTCATTCTGTTCCCATCATTTTAGAGTTCTGTAAATTGCTCAGTAAAACATCTCAGGACAATCCACTCTATATTTCTTGCCGAAACACGCTGGGGACAATGTTGGAAACTATTCAAGTTGTGCATAGGAGTAGATGTTTTAACTATGCGGAGCCATCGGTAGTAACTCAGGAGTTGTTTCCATTTGTATCTGAGCTGGGACGTAAGGTGATTAAGGGTTTAGATTCTTCTATAGATTCACCGCAAATTGCTGTAATGTCATTATTAGGTGATGTTCGTGATCTTAATGCATTCCTAATTCCCTTGTGTAACGCAATTGGGGACCAGTTAGGCGGGATGGGTCATCCACCTATTTGTTTGACCGATTTACGCCCCTGTTATATTGTTGAGCTAGGATCACTTCATGTTATTTTCTTAGAAATTCTTGAAAAAATTGATGAATGCTTGAAGAAAATGGAGATACCGGTCAGAAAAAGTACATGGGAAATTGATAGTCTTCGGAGTGGATGGGGTCAATATCTTTCTATTTTGAAGGCACTGAATACTCTTTCTAAACTTTATAAAGGTGCTGAAGAAAATGTTCTCTCTCTTCTGCGGTCAAGGCAGGTTGCTCTAAACGCTCTTATTAGGAATTCAAGGAGGAGTGATGATCATCGTTGGATTCTTGAGCATAAGGATTTAACATCTTTTGAATCTAGGAGGCATTTGACGTTGATATTGTTGCCTGAGTTGAAAGATGAGTATGAGCATTTGTTTGAAATGCTTATTGATAGGGAACAGTTATTGGCTGAATCATTTGAGTATATAAGTAAAGCTGATGCTAAAGATTTGCATGGTGGTGGACTTTTCATGGAGTTTAAAAATGAGGAAGCGACTGGTCCTGGTGTTTTGCGAGAGTGGTTTTGCTTGGTCTGTCAAGCAATATTCAATCCACAGAATGCCTTATTTCTACCTTGTGAAGACGACAATAGGAGGTTCTTTCCTAATCCAGGTACGCTTTCATTTTCAGTATCATTTCTCATGGCTAATTAATTATAACACCAATAAGAATCATTAATTATAACACCATTATACGAAAATTCTAGATCAAATGTAGCAATTTGGCCATTTTTTGAAAAAAAAAAAAGAAGCTACGTTAAGGTTCTGAAATGTTGCTAACTAACAAAATGTTTTGCATGTGATCTTACATGGTCTATCACCCAAACATAGGAAAGGTGGAGAAATTAATAGCAGCCAATGACATGTCCAGTAGTTGGACCTGTTTTGTACTCAGTTTTTTTCTATTGCAAAGTTTAATTTAACTTCAACATTATGTAAAGCTCGATTGACATGTATACCTATTAGAGATTGTGAACATATCATAATTATCATTGCTGCGTTAGGGTAAACCCTTACACCCTTCCACTGCTCGAAGTCCATTGACTGTGTATAGGATATCATGCTGACTTACAAAAGGTAACCTACATGATTGCATTCAGTACACTCCGAGGGAAGACATCTGCCGTCCTTTAGATGCATGATTGTGATTCAATCATAGCTTGCCATATCATTTGATCTGGTTAAGGAGCCCTATCTGATTTGTATCGACTTGCAGTGATCTGTCTGTACACCCTACTCAAGACTCGGGCAAGGATCCGTTATATAGTCCATGGATAGGTCAAATTGGTCAACTATAGTCCTTGACTTGTCCATTAGTCGGATCATTTTTTCCCCTTGGATAATTACTTTTCTCTCTCATGGAAGATCAAGTTCAGGCTCAGTAGATGTACAAGACACATAATCACTTTGTATAAACATCTAAGCAGAATCATTTAGGTCTTAGGTGTCAGATTAATAGGTTTGATCTCAAACTCTGATTTAAGAAGCTAGTGAGATTATGTTAACATGCTGGAGTTTAGTTACCCAAAGATCTTATCCTGGTTCGGCAAACCATGGTTGCTATTATTCATTGCGTCATGGTTCATTGCTTTCACTTAAGTTTTGAAAAGTTTCAATGCTTAAAACTTCTAACCACTGTTTATACAATAGCAGTATATACGGATTCCTTAGTTTTTTATCGAGTTATATTTAGATTTGGAGGGAATTAAAAAAGAATACCCCTCATTTTGCGGATCTTTCAGAAATTCCCCCTAGGGGTAATTATTTAGGTTTTAAGACAATTCAACCTCTAAAGGAGGTTGGGTTGACGTTTTCACACGCCAAAAAGTACTACTAGTCTCCTGCTTCAAAAATGTACTAATTAAGCTTCACTAAACTTCAAATCTACCCCTTGGGTATATTTTTACAAAGGAAGGAAAAATGAGGGGTGTTTAACTAATGCTCCCTAGATTTTAATGTTTGGGTAATTTTTTAGTAGCAACTTTCTGGTGCATTCTTTGTTTTTTAGTGTTTCATCTTTTCTTTGTTATTGATCACGAATTTTCGAAGTTGTTTGACTTGACATAGATGTTGAAAAAATATTTTAACTACACGTACCAAAACGTGATTGCTGTTTCCGGAGCAAAACTTATTGCGGAGGACCTGATATTCTCTATAAAACTCCAATTCATGAGAAGAAGAATATTGACTGGTAGTTCGTCTTGTACTGATTGCAGCATCTGATGTTGACCCACTCCACCTTGAATATTTTCACTTTTGTGGACGGATAATTGCATTATCGTTGGTGCACAAAGTGCAAGTAGGCATCGTATTTGATCGCACATTTTTCTTGCAATTGGCTGGAGGGACTGTTTCTTTGGAAGATGTGCGGGACGCTGATCCATCGTTTTATTCGAGCTGCAAGAAAATTTTAGAAATGGATACCGAATCATTGGATATAGATGGTGGTTTGGGTCTAACATTTGTCAGAGATGTTGAAAAATTAGGATCTAGGGAAACTGTGGAGCTCTGTCCAGGAGGAAATAACATCGTGTTGAATAGCAATAACAGGGAAGCGTATGTAAATCTCCTTATACAACATCGTTTTGTGAAATCGGTCTCGGATCAAGTAAGAGAGTTTGCTGAGGGTTTTTCTGAAATTCTTTGCGATGCATCCATGTGTGAGTTCTTTTTTAGAAGTTTAGAGCTTAAAGATCTTGATCGGATGCTGCATGGAAGTGATAGAGCTATATGTGTCGAGGACTGGAAGGCGCACACCGAGTATAATGGTTGTAAAGAAACTGATAGTCAAATCATCTGGTTTTGGAAGGTATAGTCTTATATCACAAGATTTTTAAGTTACATATTCTTCCAGTTTCTACTAGGATATGTTGTTTAATTTATGTCAGGAAATATTTTTCTCAAAGTAAAATAAGTACTGATAGGATAGCACAGAGATTCAAGAATAGTAAACTAATTTTTTTCACTATGCTTTGAAAGTTTATATAGTGTATCAAAAACCCTTTGCAGATTGTAGAAGGTATGTCAGTTGAGCAACAAAGGGTACTTCTTTTCTTCTGGACATCAGTGAAGTACTTGCCAGTGGAAGGATTTGGAGGGCTTCAATCTCGATTATATATTTACAGAGCATCCGAATCCCATGATAGATTACCTTCAGCGCACACATGCTTCTATCGGTTGTGTCTTCCGCGCTATAAATCTGAAGCCAAAATGCAGGAATCTCTTGAAATCATCACCCAAGAACACTTGAGCTGCAGCTTTGGCATATGGTGAGAGACACTCCCGCACACACAAAAGAAGGCTTCAATAGGTGGGTCGTCGTCTGCTTTGGTTCTTTTCTTTGTTTCTGTGGGATATAAAATCAAAGCTTGGTTGCATATAGAGATTGGGAACAGTATGTACAGAAATTTTAGGATCATAACTTATTTTTGCATTTATATCTTTAATTCCAGTAATAGTCTGTAAGAAGGGTCTGGCTGAAGTAAGTCTTTTGTCCTGTTATGGATTACCCATGTTCTTTTTGGGTTCAGTTCTATTCAAATACATGTGAATAAATAATCTGTTGTAGAAAAAAGAAAAACTCAAGTCAAGCATAGACTTTTGATGTTACATTCTCTAATTGCATAATATATTTATTTTGTTAGATTTGTCAGCGCCATTGTGTTTTACACTTTTATGTTTCAATTTGGGTGATAATGTACGAGTGAAGTTTTTGTGAGCATATGTCTCATCTCATGCTCTGTCTATACTAAATAGTGGAATAGTGAAAGATCCAAAATGGAACAGATTAATTACTCTTTATTATTTTTTAAGCAAAAGATAGTTAACTTAAAAACACTTTAATACTGATAGCATTTTCTAATTACTTCCACCATAACTCCAAAGACAGATCCACCAATACCAACGTCCTTTCAACACAACCCGCAGTTTACAGACTGCATGGATATACTAAACAAACACCACTAGTACGGCTAGAAGCACTACTCATTATCGATAACACCACTCTGGCAATTGTTATTACTCCTCGCTTTTCTCAACTGGGGATTCAGTTTCAACTTTCTCTTCTTGTTGCGACTCAGTACTTGCAACAGGTGCGGGTGCCTCACTCGACTCTTCCGTTACCTTCGTCTCTTCCACGGTTACCTCTGGTGTGACCTCCTTGGTTTCCACTGCAACCTTTTCTTCTTCTACCTCCTTAGCCTCCCCTTCAACAGTTTGTTCTTCAGCTCCCTGAACAGTTGGTTCTTCAGCTTCAACTTGGACTGGTTCTTCCTTTGGCTCTGCTACAGCAACTGTCTCAGTTGCCACCACCTCTTCAGTTGGTGGGGCCACCGCTTCAGTTGGTGGGGCCACCTCTTCAACTGGTGGAGCCACTTCTTCCACTGGTGCAGCAACTTCTTCAATTGGGGTTTCTACTTCTAAAGTTGGGGTGGCCACTTCTTCAGTTGTTACTGCAGCAACTTCTTGTGCGGTGTTCAATTCTTCTACTGTTTCTCTCTCGGCTGACAATGCTGCTGTTGCAGACACAACCTACATATAACAATATATCATAAATTAAAGTTTCTTAGAACGTCGATACTTTGGGGCGATTAGATAATAAGATCATAACCATATAACTAACTATCACCGATTAGATATCATCGTTTAAGTGACAACATAGGTGTTTCTATATTTTTATTTACCACCAACTAATTGATATTGAGAACTGAGAAGCAACATAGTAGTATGAACAAACAGATAAAAAAAGTATTCAAATATTTAGCATATATTATCAAAGGGTAGATAATCGTATCAAATAGAAAACAGTTGTATATATAAGATCAAATTCTGATTTATAGACATTTTAACACTTCAAATCAAAGCTATTAATCTAATGGTATGTATATATATATATATATACCTCGACAGTGGCCATTGGTGGATTGGAAATTTGGAATTGAAAACTAAATGAACTTGAAAGGAAAAGATATAGAAGTTGAAATATAGCAAGAGGAAAGATTGCTTATGCTAGCTTGTAGAGATTACTGAAGTGATGAAGAAAAATGGTGAATGAAGAGTGGTATTTATAGATGCAAATGGAGACCAGCCCTTGTTGAAAGCATATGAGAGAGAGAAAGTGAGGAAGTGAGAGATCCAGAGAGAGAAGTGGTGTGATGGCAGTGGCAGTGGCACATGAAGAATCTTTAAGCAGTACACGTAAGAATGGCTGTCAAATTAAATCTAAATCAAAAAGGACCAGGCTGCTTACCTAGCAGGCCATGTACATGTAATACAAATGATGTGATTTTAAAAAAAAAAAAGTTATTTGCTTTTTCTAGGTTTGCTGATTAGGCCCTAGCTATCCATCTATCTCTATTATTATCATAACTTTGCTTACTTTTATTAGAGAAACCTCCAAATAGTGAAGCCATTTTCAGACTTCTTATCATGCCCCTCTCTTTATACATCTAACAATCTTTCTTATGTGTAGTGTTTTAATCTTTTGTGATTCTATCTCTTTGGTACTATTTGAGTGTTTTTTACTTAAAATTTCATCAAGTTTTGGTGTTTTTCTTTTGTTTATTTGAGGGGTTTGTAATCACTACTCACTGGTCACTACTGTTCTCTTTCTCGACTTTCCTATTGTTTTTTACTTTGGTAACAATGGTGTGTTTTCTCTCATTATCACTAGTTTTATGAACCACGTACATGTCAGAAGGAACATGAAAGTTACCCCTTGTGATAACAGTTCTAACATTTGGCGGTGATGGGGCCATAAAGTCTAGAGCCATGTTCTCTTGCTCAATGAGACTGAATGTGTACCAAGGTTTTGAGTGTTAGATACGCTAGAATTCATCTCTTAATAAGATTTTAAAATTCAATTTTTATTCTTTTTGCTAGTAATCCAGTTTTGTACAAGATATATTTCCGAAGATTCAACATATATTAGAAGTGAATCTAAGAAAACCATGTTTCTCATTCCAAGATCTCACATTCAAGTATACTAAATTACTAATACACCCTAACACTACACTACTAGACCCATTAGAAAGCTTAGCCTACTTTCGAGTTAGGATTAACGTACAATGAACAGCTAAACCACACAATAAAGCTCACCCTCTCGCATTAATGTACCCAACTTAATTCATCAACCATGATGAAGACTTTACACTTTCCAACCTAAGGCAGTTCTTTTAATCTAAATTTTAGAAAATGAGATTGCCTTTTTCTTTCTTTTCCACCTTTATTACCCTTTCCATTTTCATTCCTAAAGTTTAAGTATATGATTTTATTTTTCAAATCAATCCGAGATGGAGTGACATAGGCCAAATGCCAACCAAGAAAAGCTTGGGCGGTGCTAGAAATGGGTCCATCTCACTACTTGACATCATCGACCATCCAAAAATGAATAGTGAATGGATGCCAAAAAAAGGTGTAAAATAGCAACACTGACGTGGCATTATGTCCCTTACATAACTTGTTGTCCCTCCCTGGAAGGAAACCTCTTTTTGAAAAGCTTCTTCTAGCCATCGAAGATGATCAAACTATAGGTAGAAGAATCTCATCAAGGGCGTTATAATGTAGTAGACTGCTGGTATTTTTAGTTTGTTAGATAAATATTGGGATGAACAATCTAAGTAGCCAGAGAAATATAAGACGTGATGTCCAGAAATATAATGATATATTGATATCCATGAAATTCATCAAAATTAAAACTTATTATAAGGAGAAAACAGTTGACACCTATTTCCCTCCTTAGATGTTCACTTGCTCTTTATAATTCATAATATAGTCAGATCAGACACACAGGACACGTCAAAGCCGGGTCACAAATCAAATAAGAATCGTCCTTCAAATATCTAAACCTTTGGACTCAATGCAGTATATTGTCAAAAGTGAACATTATTTTGTTCAGAAAATGCATACCTCTGCTGTCTTGGTTTTCTATCATCCATTATTGTGATCTGAGGGTATTTCTGTCAATCACCGACTGTGCGGATTTCTCCTCTTAGATGAGTACTAATGACATGGGGTTACAACTTAGATTTTTTTTAAAGTATAAACATAAATTTTATTAATTCTGAAGAGATATTACACGGAGGTGAGTGGTACCCCTTGAGTCATTTAGTATTATTTGGTTAAGAAAAATTAGAATCATCTGGTCCCATATTTTTGTTGACAGATTCCTTGTTTCACTGTTATCGGTGCCGTGGTTAGCGAGTCCATCAACTGTTTGGTTGCCTTCCTATAATTATACTGGATACCGCAGTGAGGTATTTGACGCATTTCGTAGCTTTATCTCTGTGATCATGCCTGAAATATACTAAGGCGGTTCTGTTGGAGATGTCAAAAATCTCAGGAGGTTTTCCCAGTCTGTCTCCAGAATAACTTTTGGCCACTTTCTATCCCTTGCAGTTCTAGAGGCTAATAGCATGGCCCAGGTTTCAGCTGATAAGGCAGTTGTGATTCCGAGCGAGTGTGCCATTGCCAAAAGTGTTCTTGTCTCTGAATTTCTACAAATGAATCCTGTGCATGCCATACCTGGGTGTCCTCTTGCGGCTCCATATGTATTGATCTTAATCCATTCAAAGCAAGGGATGATCCATCCCACTGAAATGGTTGTTGTTCTTTTGATAATGTTCGATGGGTTAGCAGTCGGAGAATCGCCATAAATAACAGGAGGAATAGCCCTCATTGCCCATGAGAACTCTTGTTGCTGAATGATTGCTCTCGAGACGATATCATCCCAAGTTGGTTTGGAACGACAGAATATGCGCTCATTTCTGGTTAACCAGAGAGACCATAGAAGGAAACAGAAAGAGGTTATGGTTGAGGGTGGTCCTGATTGTTTTAAGAGTTGATAATGGATGTTTGGGGGGTTATGGAGCTCATAAGGGTATTTTTGTCAAGTTGATTGTCCGAAAGGAGAACTAAGAGGGTGTTCCAGGCTAAGATTACTATTGGACAACGTAGGAGTAAGTGATTTGTCGTCTCTGTTTTATTATTGCACTGGGTACACAGATTGGAGTTTGTGATCTGAATGCGAGATATGATGGAGAAGGTGGGTAGACCTTCATTGATTACTTTCCACAAGAAAATCTGTATTTTTGGTGGACATGGTAAAGTCCACAGAAATTTGGAAGCTAGGAGGGGTTCTGATTGGCTTGGCGGTTTATTTATTGGGTTAGACATTTGTATCCAGAAGCGGTAGTATATCTTCAAGTTTTGGAGTACGGCCAGATGATCCTATCCGGGGGGCTGTCATGGGGAAGGTGGATGTTTATGATTTTTTGTTTTACAAGTGGTGGAAGATTTTCTAGTTTATCATGTATCCAGTTATGAGTTTGAGGATCAATGATATCTGCTACAGTTTAGATAAGGTAGCACAATGTCGGATCAAGGTTGAGGAAATTTGGAATCCAATTAGCCTGGATACGGGTTGTTAATCAATTTCCCACTCTGTGGAAAATAAAATTTTGAAAGGTGGTTATGAGCAAAGTTGATTGTTCCACTATGGACTGGATAAAGATGGAATAATAGGAGGGCTTTGGAAAATTGGTTGTTGTTTGAGATATTTTTCATGATATAGTTTGGCGCAGATGGAGTCAGGATGGTCATGCAAATTCCAGACCTTTTTCATAAGTAGTATTTTATTATGTTCACTACTTTTCCTAATGCCAAGCCTTCCTGCTGAGATCAGTTTGGATAATTTATCCCAACCTAGAGGATAAATTTTTCTTACTGAGGAATCACATCCCCAGAAGAAATTTCTGGTAATTCGGTCTATTTTTTTATGCACATGGGTGAGAAGAAGTTGGGATTGCATGAGGTGGTTGGAAGTGGATGTTAGAAAAGTTTTGATGAGAACTAACCTTCCAGCAGGTGTGAGACATTTTGCCATCCAACCTTTCGTTTTCCTTGCCAGTCTTTAAAGCAGAGGCTCGAAAATGTGCCGAGATGATCTTCCATGTTTGAATTGGACCCCTAGATAGATATGCGGGTTTGAAATAGTAGGCATTCCAAATATTTGGTGAATATTATCCACATCATGTGGGTTCAATCTCGGATGGTGAATTATTATGGATTTGGAAGTATTAATTATATGTCCCGCTGATGCGCCGTATGAGTGGAATAACTTCTTGAGGTGATTGCTGCTTTCTGTGAAAGCCTTGAAAGTAATTAGGAGGTCATCCGCATACATTAAGTACAAGATGAGTGGAGATTTTTGAGATATACGAAGTCCTTCAATAAGCTTTTGGTTTTTCAAATTTTCCAAGTTTATGGATAAGATTTCCGCACAAATTATGAAGATATAAAAATAATGAGTTTCCCTTTCTTATGCCTCTTGTGGGTGTGATATATCCGTACGGAGTACCATTGAGATTTATTGAATATGTAACTGTTGTGACACGTAGCATAATATAATCCACAAAGGTTGGTGGAAAACCTAGTTTTGTGAAGGCGATTTGATGAAGCCCCAATCCAAAGTGTCATAAGCCTTTTGGATATCTAGTTTTAGGGCTATTTTGGATCTTTGGTTAGGGTCGAAGTTTTGATACATTGGAATAGTTCTCCCGTGATTGCTATATTATCATGAATAGAACTTTGGGGGACGAAAGCACTCTGATAAGGGCTTATCAAAAATGGGAGAAGCGGTCTAATACGATTGACTAGAATTTTGGCAATGATTTTATAAGTGACTTTGCAAAGACCAATAGGTCTAAATTGTGATGGCGTTGAAGGATGTTCTACTTTTGGAATTAGTGTGAGGTTTATATGATTCATGAGTGAATGAATATTTAGTGAATTAAAAAAACTACGGAATATAGATATCAATTGAATATGAGTGGTTTCTTAGAAGGTTTTGAAAAACTTACTGGTGTAGCCATCCTGACCAGGTGCTCGGTCAAAATCTATGGAGAATAGCGCATGTTTGATTTCAGTAGGGGTTACCTCCTCACTAAGAAGTGCACATTGTCCGGGAGATAATCTGGGAGTGATTGTTGAGAAAAGATCTTCATCTACTGTTGTGGAATTGATGTATATCATTCAGTGAAATGGTCCAGAATGAGGTGTGTAACCTGATCCTTATTAGTGACCCAATTATTTAAGGGTCCTTTAATTGGTGAATATTGTTGTAACTTCGGTGAATAGTTGCTTTGGTGTGGAAGAAATTTGTGTTATTGTCGCCTGAATGGAGCTATTGAATTCTCGATCTTTGCTGCCAATAGATTGCATGGCATTTGAGCAGAGTCGTGTGGTGACTTTTATGTTATTTTTCTCGCAATAACCAGAAATTCTGCTCATTTCCTTGTCTAGTAGCACAAAGATGCTGCTATGTTAATCTGAGAGGTTGATTTCTTGATCATTGTAGGGAGGTGACCAAACGTTTCTTTATTTCACTCAGTAAGAGTTTGACTTGTCGTGATGAGTTTTAGCTACAGGTCTAGAGATGGTTCAGTGTCATTTTACTGAATCCATGCCGCGTCCACCACCTTCTTTAGTCGTGGATGAGTGAACCATAAATGTTCAAATTTATAATTTTTTATTTCCCTCCAGTCGATTGTTTTTCTTTGCATCAAGATTGGGGCATGCTCAGAAGCTATCCTTGGGAGATGTGTGACACCTGCATGTGGGTTAGCCGTTCTCCAGTGTTGGGTGGCTAAAACTCTGTCCAGAGGCTCCATCTTGCCCAAGTTGGTTGTTTGTCCATGTGAATGGGTCTCCTCGGAATCCATATCAATAAATCCCATTTAGTATATCATTGAGAGGAAGTGCTGAGACTGCACGTACGTTACTGGTCTTCCTCCTTTTTTTTTCCAGATTGATCTGTTATGTCATTGAAATCTCCCAGCAGTACCCATGGAGTGGTGGGGCTGATGCTGGTGAAGATCCTTGGAAATTCTCGCCAGAAATTCCTCGCAGCAGGATGGGGTGGGATATAAATGCACGTGCACATCCAGGGTTGTCCAAGTGGGGGGTGGGGTAATCATAGCATGGATGTAGCTTTCGGAGTGAATTAAGATGTGTACATTTAGGTTGTTGTTCCATAATAAACACAATCCTCCACGTCTTCCAATTTTTGAAACCGTAAAATGATGATGGAAATATAGAGATTGTTTGATAGAATTTATATGATTTTTATTGGCTAAGGTTTCTGAAAGAAATAAAATGGACGGCTTGTGTAATGAAAAACCAACCCTCATAATTTTGAATAGTAATTGGTTGGTTTATTTCTTGACAATTCCAAGCCAATATGTTCATTGCTGAGGATCGTTGTTGAAAGTTCAGTAGAATAATAAAAAGACAGTTGTGGCTTTGATTGGGTAAACAAACTGTACTTCGAATCGAATAAACAAGGTAGCAGCTGAAACTAAGTAAAGATAATAAGGAAAAATTTATTGGACCTGAAGAGGTTGAATAATATTATAATAATACTTCTTTGAAATAACCCACTTAGAAATATAGCCCACGAGGTGTGAAATGAAGTAAAGGAAGTAATACTGTAAATTACCAATAAGCAACGAGAGTAGTTCCTTATAAGGATAATATTTCTGAATTAAGTAGAGATAAACAGTGGATCAAGGTATAGGATAGGGAATAAAGATGGGGGGATGCAGGTTAATAAGTTGAGCGAAACAAGTCGCAATACGGTTTGCAGGTGGGCTGACTGAGTCTGAAAGATAGAATGTAGTAATGAGGTTTAGTTCTGAGTAAAAGCTGGTGATGCAAAAGGACAGTTCAATAAGTAATTAGGAACAATAGCGACTGTAAAACAACTAGCTAATGTAAGATGGAAAGCATATGCAGGATCAGATAAACTAGCTAAAACTGCAGATAAAATGTTAAAAGTAAAGCAAAGGAACTGCTCATAGAGAACAACTCAAATAACTAACTAAAAGATATAAAATATAGATGAAATGCAACAGCAGAGAGTTAAAGGTCTCTGCAATGACTAACCGACTATTCTAGATGCTAAGAACTTATAGACTAAGACAATACAACCAGAGAACTAGCAGACTGAACTAAGGAAAACACTTACAAATATGATTACGACTAAAAGGAAAACATGCTTACTACAGACTAAATTAAAATTAATAAGAGGGGGTGAGAATAAAAACCTAAGGAAATCGGAAATCAGTCTGCCGGCCAAAAAACACATTAATTAAGCTTGTTTTACTAGATATTCCTGATAAAACGTTCAAATTCATGGGGTTTAATGTTGTTGTTGCTGCTACATGTGTGTTGTTGATATTGTTGTTGTGATTGTTGCGATTCTGTCCAGAGAAAACCAGACATAAGTTCTAGTTGATGAAAACACTGCTGAAGTTGTAGCATGTTTAAAGAGTAGTCACTGCCACTGCCTTGTAAATAGTCCATACAGATACCCTCTCCATGCCTTAGACGATGATATAAAAGAGAGCGAAGTCCGTGCAATCTAAACAAAAGTCAATTGAAGACCCTCCAATGTCCACATGAGAATCAAAATATAATGGTCGAAGCATGCCCCGAATAACACAAAGCCTCATAGGTAACAACCCATAGTTGCTTGGATGGAGAAAAGAATCATGAGCTGCAATTTCTCCTAATCGAGCTAAAAGAAACTTTGAAAGGCATCAAACTCAGGTAGCTGCTCTGAGTTCAAACCTATGATCAATTCTTGTGATGAAACTTCCAAGCACACTGAATTAAGCACTGATTCACCAAAACCTGTCTTGGATCCATAACTCCACCATGAAAGTCTCTCCAAACACAGTTCTAAAATCGTGTTGAAGTACACATACTAAATAATATTACAGCTTAACCTTGATTAAGAAGTAACCAACACCGCACCTTTTATCTGAAAAACTTGAATTTTTTATAAAAAGACAGGTCACTCTTGATTTATAAGTAATAGCATCTGATAGAGATAGGAACCCACCAACAAGGCAAATCTGCTACAAGAGAAGTGTAGCAACAAGATGTTCTGGAGAGAAATAAGCATAAACGAAACGCCTTGTAAAATTCAAACACAAAAAAACAATGAAGGAAGAAGGTCGAAAAGAACCATCACCAATCCAAACGAGAACATGGTGCACATGTAGTTAAAAACAGGTATTCAATCAAAATACAGAGACTTCCAGGTAGGTGGAGGCTGACCCAAAAACAAACAAATTGGAAGAAAAAACTTGGTTAATCTTAGGGTTTATGACTATGATTGTGTTTGGATTTATAGGATTGGAAGGCATCCTTGTTATCTGAAAGGGGTCAATTATGAAGGTTTTATGCGGATAAAACAACAAAACAGAATAGCATGTACAAATCCGCACTCCAGAGGGGAAAAAGGTTCTGAATCGAAAGGGGTTGAAGGTGTAAAGACTTAGTAACAAGGCAAGGGTAATAAATCTTCAATCAGCAGAAATTTTTTGGTAGTATGAAACTGGACTAGAAAATATATAACAATAATGAAGTGTAAATTTGGCCGGCAAACTAGGAGATTAGCCGAGAAACGGTGGATCAGCCATGCTAAAATTTAGAGTTTGAAGCAAAATTGAGGAAAAACCGGATACTAGTGGGAAAACGAGACAACTTAGACGTTAATTTTACTGGAAACGGTGGTGCTTGCTAATCAGTGTTCGGGCGCGCATTATTTGCACTTTGGATTCTCCGTTCACTCCAAAAACTAATGAATTTCATTATTAATACCACCCGGGCACCATACTAGAATGGTATCACAAGCACTAACACTAGTTGTCTAGCACAGTCCTTATGACATGTTCTTAATAGGCTTTTTGTATATAACTTATGCATTTAATATTCATAGCTCAAAAAACTGATTTCCAGTTGTCCCTCTTAACACGAGATAAATAATTTAAGATTTGTTTAGGCACTAAATAATTCACAATAACAGTATATCATGGTTCTGAAACTGCAATTGAAAGGAGTTGTTCATGTGGAAAACTTTTATGTAACGGGATAACTTTTTCATCTATAGTAAAACGACTCAAGTAATCTGCAACAGTGTTCTCAATGCCTTTCTTGTCTTTAATTTCGATATCAAACTCTTGTAGGAGTAGTATCCATCGGATGAGCCTTAGTTTCGTTCTTTTTTGAAAGTAAGCACCTTAGTGCTGCGTGATCAGAAAACACAACAACTTTCATACCAATCAAATACAAACGAAATTTTTCCAATACAAAAAGTCAAAAACGATTACTAACATCTCTTTTTTAGTAGTAATGTTGTTTTGTTGGGCCTCATTCAACGTCCTAAAAGTGTAATAAATAACATGAGGTAGCTTCCCAATATTACACCGAACTCATAGTTACTAGCATCACACATTAGCTCAAAAGGCTTGCTCCAATCTAGTGGTCAGTTCTTTCAAACGATTGAATACCGCCAGACCCTTTTATTAAAGTTGAAAACCTCATCCTTTTGTAATAAATGGAATAATGGTGATGTGACCTTGGAAAAGTCTTTGATAAACCTATGATAAAATCCCTCGTGGCCAAGAAAAACATGAATCTTACTCACCTTAGTGGAAAGGGTAAGAGCACGAATAAGATTTATCTTAGATTTATAAATTTCCAATCCTTTACAAGATATAATATGACCTAAAACAATGCCATGAGTTACCATGAAATGACACTTCTTCTAATTTAGCAAAAGATTAGTTTTAACACACGGTTTAAGAATTAGTATAAGGTTATCCAATCACAAGTTAAATGAATCATACACACTGAAATCATCCATAAAAACTCTGATAATGTTTTCAACATAATTTGAAAAGATACTTTCATACACCTATGGAAGGTAGCGGATGCGTTACACAAACCAAAAGGAATCCTTTTGTATGCAAATGTTCAGGAAGGGCAAGTAAAAATAGTCTTCTCTTGATCCTCAACTATTATAATAATCTAATTGTAACCTGAATAACCATCAAGAAAACAGTAGTGAGAGTGTCCAGACAATCTTTATAACATTTGATCAATAAAGGGTAAATAAAGTGATATTTTCTTGTGGTTGTATTAAGCTTTCGATAATCAATAAAAACTCTCCAACCGGTTTGCACTCGAGTTGGAACAAGTCCGTTGTCTTTATTCTGCACCACTGTGACACCCGACTTCTTTGGTACAACGTATACTGGGATCACCCACTTTTTATCATATATGGGGTAGATAACTCCTACGTATAATAACTTAAGTATCTCATTCTTTACTACTTCTATCATCGAAAGGTTCAAATGACGTGAAGATTCCCTTGTAGGATTTGTTCCCTCCTCAAGTAGTATTCTATGCATGCACGTAGATGTTCTTATTCCCTTGATATCAACAATTTTCCATCCTATAACCCTTTTATACTTCCTTAACACCCGAAGAAGTCTTTGTTCTTGTAATTCAATTAGTTCCTTGGATACTATCACCAGAAAGTCCTCATTATCACCCAAATACATGTATTTTAGGTGATTAGGAATATACTTTAGTTTTAGTTTAGGATCCCGTAAGATAGATTTTAAAAAGTTTTTTATTAGTGCATGGTAAAGAGATAAAAGAAATATCATGAGTTGGTGGGCGTTGTTGCAACGAATTGAGTTCACCAATAGCTTCTTCAAATTCATCCCCTAATTTATGCCCAGTTCTTGGATCCTTAAGATCTTTAGAACCCACGCTCCTCATGATAATAGTCTTCATTGGATCATCACTCCCAAAATCAAACATTTGTTGAGCTAAAGAGTCAATAACATCAATGGAGAAACAAAAATGCATATCACTAGGATATCGCATCGCCTTATAAATGTTGAAACATATTATTTCTCTATCGAATTCAATTGTTAACGTTCCACTATAAACGTCAATTTTGGATCTTATTATTCTCATAAATGGACGTCCAAGTAGCAAAGGTAGATAAAATTCAGTTGATCCATCTGTCATCTCCAGTACACAGAAATATGCTGGAAAGATTAGTTGATTGACATGCACAAGAACATCTTCAATAAATCCTCTAGGGTATACGTTAAAATGGTCATCTAATTTGTAAAACAACTCTGGTTTCTTTCAAATGACTTAAATTAAGAGATTCATATATAGATGCAGGCATAACGTTTAATGATGCTCCTAAATCAAGCATAACCTTATCAAATTTAGTGCTACCAATAAGAATAGGAGTTCCAAAACTACCAAAAAATTTATATTTAAGTGGGAGTTTCTTTGGCAAGATATCTAACATAAACGTTTTCCTCACACTTATTACCTCGGTTCCGGTGAGTCTTTATTTATTGGTACACAAGTCCTTCAGAAATCTCGCATACTTGAGGACTTTTTTGATAGCATATATAATTGGTATATTCACATGAATCTTCCAGAAAATATCTAAGATCTCCTTATCTTGTTCCGCCTTTTTAGAGTTAGCAAACTTATGAGGAAACACAAAGGAGGTGTAACACCCCGGGTTCTGGAGCAGGGTCGAACCCATATGGAGATCCGAATTCAAGGCGTTACGGGTCGGGAAGAGACTTATGCATATAGTTCTCCTAACTTACTTTTTATACCAAACATAATTGAAACTTTATATAACATGAATTGAAGCATATGAACCCACTAATCATCTTTAACAATATTTTCAACCAAACATTTTAAATCAAATTACAATTTAAGCAATACAATAACAATGCAAACATTAAGCTAAGCTCTTAGTTCCACTTACAACTTCCAAGAAATCTGCAAGAATGTCAATTGGGGTGAGATGACAGCTCAGTAGAATACATTTCCAATCTCAAAATATGCATAACAATACCAATGAGTCCAATAACATGCCTCATGAGTATACGACATGGTTTCGAGCAATCAGTGTTATATATATTCAATCAACACGATTATCACACAAGTATTATTTTCAATAAATCATTTAATTTATTTGTTCAATCGTGAATTCACAATACCAATATTGTTTCTAACAAATCATCTAACTAAGATTTCAAAACAAGACTTCACAATATTAATAATATTTCAAATAATTTAACCAATTAGATTTCAACATGTGAGTTCATGGTGCGAATGTCCTTGATTCGTACTCCACCTATTTTTTATTCGGCAAAAACAGACGCCATCGAAAGTCAGGAACATAAGTTCCTATATGGAGATCATTACCCATTTAACTCTCGGGGATCATTACCCGTTGTTAGCATGGAACCATGTTCCACCTAACGGTAAAACCTGAACTCATTTCCAATTTGTAAATCATTTTTACAAACAATACAAACAACCATGGGTTAACAACATATGAACAAACAACATGAATTTCTTTTAAGCTTTTAATCAAACAAACTAACCGTATACATATTATATTATATGTTTCATAGTGATAAATTTATCTGATCATCTTCAAAATTTACAGGAACCTATATGAATAAATCAACAACAACGTATCCAAAATTCACAGCAAACCAACAGTTTAAATGAAATATTTTGAATTTACAATGACATCCTAAATTATTATCAAACAATTCATGGTAAATTCATAATAACCTGAATTGAGAAAATCCAAATCACAATGAAAGATATCATACTGATGTGTTTTGTAGTTGTGGTAAGAAAGGGTTTCAAACTCTCGAACTTGTGAAGATTGATTTTAGATTTAATAAACTAATTTTAAACTAAAAAATAAACACAAAATATGAAAATTATATTCACAAATACTGAGGTTATGGATTTCACCCTTAACCACTTTTAATTGGTTCAAAAACTAATAATTCTACAAAATTCTAACTCAAATAAGTGACTCTAATTTTTGCCAAAGGTAGATTTTTAAAATATCAGTTGTAAATCACAAGCATGGCTCATCAAAAGCTCTAAGTCCCAGCATAAACCATCAAATAAAATAACAATCAATTAAGAAAAATCGTAATTTCAATTAAAAATAAATGCAAAAGTCATAAAAGAATTATTGAAAGTTACCAATTAATCATAGAAAAATGGTTTCCTTCTTTCCTCAGTGATGGGTTTTAGCTCATCTTTCTCAAAACACCCTCAAAAGATTGGTACATAGCTCAAAAAGTGCTTGAAAGATGAAAAGATTTTCCCGCCAAAACTTGTCATTTGAATTGTAAGAGGTGGGTTCCCTCATCCAAGGTCTGGGTGCCTTTAGCAATTTTTAATGGGTGCCTTTATTAATTTCTCTTGGGTTCCTTTAGCACTTTTCTGGGGTAATTTTAACAATTTCAAGCCATCTTTTCCATAGTTTCCAATTCTCCGAAAATACCTACATAAGAACAATATTAGTACAAAAATTGAGAATTAACAGTATAAGTATGAGATCAAACCAGACACAAAAATGTGTCCATCACATACATAGATACAACTGATTTTAAGATTATAAATCGTTCTAACATCATTAAGATTGACTAAACACATCAAAATCATAGCAAAGCGAAACTGTCCAGAATTTCAGAAACATAATCTAAATTAAATCAAATATTCAACGGTGAATTTACGGTGGATTATTCTCAAAATTTTACCAAAGATACCTAATCATGTTATATACAGATAGATGAATCATGATTTTCAATAGTAGGTATATATTTATGCGAATAAATTATTAAAACCTAATAATTCAAAATCATACGAAATAAACACCCAAAGAAAAAACACCAATACAGAAAGGGTTTAGCATTCTATCTAAATTTTATTGATCCTCCACTGATTTTCCATAGTGTTCTTCTCAACAATAAATCCTAGCTCCTTCTCATTCTTCTTCTCCTAGCTTATTGATAGGCACAATTTTGTGTCTTATTTGAGCTCATCTTTACATTGATATTACTCAAAGTTTCTATTATTTTATTGTATTTGTAGATATTTTCGAAGAATAATACTTGTGGAGAAAATTGGATTAAAAAGTTTTAAAAGGCATCCTAAAAAGTGTTAAAGGCACCCATTTCAAGAATTTTTAAAGGCACCTGTACTTTGGATAGGGGCACCCCCTTCATTTTCAAAATTCAAAGTAAAAATATGGCGGGAATAATTCTTTCTCTATTATCTGTGTGATATGCAATGAATGTTTTGGAGAGTATTTTCTAGGAAATTAAGACAAGAAGATTTGCTTGCCTGTTATACAGGAGTTTTGCACATTTGGAAACTCGAAAAGATCTCGTGTAATCACAGGAAGGAAGGGAGAAACTCACCGAGAAAATATTCTCGAAAATATTTGTCAGATTCCTAAATTTAAACGGCTCTGTCCATATATATTTTGATATCCAAAGCAACAGAAAGGGGAAATCAAACAAAGATCGAGAAGTAACATCGAATCAAGTCATGTTCGAGGGAAATAAAATCATTCCCGAAATTTTACCATTAAAAGAAAATTGATTTCGGAAGATTTGGTGAAGATTTGGAGTGATTCGATGGTTGTGTTACAAATAGCAGACGAGTAGAAGAGTGAAG
>JAJJMC010006637.1:2152910-2167785 GCA_023531435.1 Papaver californicum | reverse complement strand
ATCCATTTGCAACGGATATCTTCGTATTTGCAACATTTATCTTCAGCTGCAACGGTTTCTTCAACACATCTGCAACGGATATCTTAGCATCTGCAACGTTTATTTTCAAGTTGTATTGCAACAGTTACTATGTAACGTCCATAAAACGTTGCAGATTTCATGTTACATTATTTTTAGTTTTTTTTCATCTTTCAAGTATTTTTTGAGCTATGTACCAATCTTTTGAAGGTGTTTTGAGCAAGATGAGCTAAACCCCATCACTGAGGCAAGGAGGAAACCATTTTTCCATGATTACTTAGTAACTTTTAATAATTCTTTTATGACTTTCGCATTTATGTTTAATTGAAATTATGATTTTTCTTAATTGATTGTGATTTTATTTGATGGTTTATACTGGGACCTAGAGCTTTTGATGAGCCATGCTTGTGATTTACAATTGATATTTTAAAAATATACCTTTGGAAAAAATTAGAGTTACTTATTTGAGCTAGAATTATATAGAATTATTATTTTTGGAACCAATTAAAATTGGTTAATGGTGAAATCCATAACCTCGGTATTTGTGAATATTATTTTCATCTTTTGTGTATATTTTCTAGTTTAAAAATTAGTTTATTAAATCTAAAATCAATCTTCACAAGTTCGAGAGTTTGAAACCCTTTCTTACCACTATCACAAAACCGTCACTTATGTTTTTAACTTCCCAAATACCTTTTCCCTGTTTATAATCTAAATTATAAGGGATAAGGGTGCTTGTGTAGCCGGATATATCCGAGCGTCCAAATCTTCATCCTACGTCCAGGATCTATGGATTCGTAAGAGATATAGCCGTCCGTCGGATCATAGTATATAAACCAATATCCGTCTGTCGAATCTGTAGATCTACGGCCGAGATTTTATTATATTTTTGACGGTAGAGATTATGCCTCGGCTCGTGACAAAGTTAGCTTCCACATTCTATATTAAGCTAACTCTTTGCCATGACCCGTGTATAGCTAACTCTTATCAAAATTAGCTCGGTTTTCTAATCGACTACTGACCAAAATTAATTTGTTAATAAAACCAAACCTCAAAAAGAATACTTTTTCTCTCTCTTTCTCTCGCCGGTAGAATCCTCTCTTTTTTCTCTCTCTCATAGATTTCATCGATCAGGAAATCAAATCCATAGTGTAGACGGTGAGTTTTTGACAAGGGTCAGAATTATAAAATCACACTTTCTGCCTAGTTGCAGGAACATAGAAGTACCTGCACATACTTGTGCGCATACTTCATACTTCACACCAAAACATAAAATAGTGTATTCCTCCTTATATTCCACAGGCGAATTGAGGATGCAGTCTCTACAAAAGGCTATAGGTATCCTATATTGATCATGTAGTCTATAATCTTTACATGATAAGTCTCAAAGCTCCTATATGGGTTGTCCACTAATGTAGAGTAACTTGAGTCTTCTCTAAACAACTACAAATATTTTAAACTGGCCTCGTAGCCACCCTAATTCACAACATTTATGCCATATCGGGTTAATCTCAAGTCGTATAAATTCCACAGCTGAATTCCTTGAACTTTCCTCGAGTGTGCATCGATGTTTTGGTAATATCTACCAAATTCGAGAATAGCTAATGCTTAAACCCCAAAAAACAACACTTTAGCTTAACACTCCGTTCACAACGAACTCGTCTTAAAATTGCTCCCCTGAGCTCAAATATGCTATTATAACACTTTGCTTAAATATAAACCACAAATAATGCGTCACTCCTCTTGGATGCGCCACAATCAAGAAGCAATGCCATAAAAGATGCATCAAAATTCCGAGTTAGGCTAACCCTATCCTTTTCTCCTATCAGCGCCAAGTTAGCACTAGCTATTTGGTTTAGCAACACATTGGCACTAGTCAGCCACATGAGCGCTAAAAGCGTTAACTTTCATGGCGCTAACTCTAGAAGCGCCAACTAATCTAATATGGTCTTAGATAGCACATCTTGACCTAATAAGGCCTTAGCTAGCACGTAATCACCTTGGCACCTCAACCCTAGCACTAAAAGTGCTAGCCCTAACCTTAACGCATCCTCGAGAGATGGTCCTACCTACACAGTGAGTCTCAGCACGTCCCATGGCACGTCACAAGCCCTAGTGTTCCCCTGGCATCTAGCCTAGCGCGTCCCAGCTAGCGGAGCAAGTCCCATAGGCCATAACATCCTGGAAACCTAGCACGCCCTTGTTGCAGTGCGTCCCTGCTCCACAACGTCTCATGCTCGGACGCGCCAAGCCTAGTGCGTCCCTAACCCTTACCTGAAACGTCCCTGAGCAACAACGCCAACATCCTTGCGTGTCTCCAGAATCGAGCATGTCCTTAGCGTTGATGCACCTTAGATCGAGCACGTCCCATCTCCACCTTATGCGTCCCCAAAGCTCGAGCACGCCCCTAGCAAAGCTCGAGCACATCCCTAGAAAAGTTCGAGCACTTACCTAGCAAGACTAATGCGTAAAGCTCAAGCACGTCCTTAGTAAAGCTCGAGAACGTCCCTAGCAAGCCTAGCGTGTCTCTTAGTGGCCAATACGTCCCTATCCATACTTAGCGATATAGCCACTAGCGCATTGAATTTAATGGTAACTATTCTATCCAATTGAAGTACTAACTTCGTACCTCCTTGACACTAGTTTCCTATCCCTAGTATAATTGATATTTACTAGAAGTTGTGCATATTGGTTTTAGTCCTGAGACATTAGCATATTAGCCTTTTATTATTAAAAGAGCTAACACATTCTTATTTACACTAAGTAGCTAGTACTAACTTTGCTAGCTACTTCCCTCAGAAATACGCCTTTCTTTTCAATATTAGTCCAATATCAAATCTTATATGAATTCTAGTAGGTCTCCTTACTCAAGAAGCCCTCTACAATCTGGCCTCAAATGCCTCTCAGACTTATGATAAGTCACTGCTAAGCTAATACTTAGCCATTAAATATGCCATGTTACTTTCAAGCAAGTACATGACCATTAAACTTCCCAGACTCGACACTAATCAGTCTGATTATCAATCCAGTGAGTCGCATAACTTGCCTCACTGACTTAACAAGTCATTTGACTTAACTTAATCAAAATAATAGTGCCTTATGACTCCACTATTTTCACGAGATATCAAATAAAACAAATGGGGGATTCTCATTGAGGTATTGGCCTGGCGGTCTACGACATCATGGGTGGTGACACAACCCCCACGAACAAGAAGTGGACGGTTACAGAGCAGTTGAGAGGATGAGGAGTAGTGGTCAGACAGGTCTTCCCCACCTTTTTGGGAACCGCCCTACTACAATCATCACTTCTACACCTATCCCTAACTTCCACGACTTACGAGAAATCAGTGCATGTCTTCTTCAAACTATAAATAAATGATTCTCATCTATTCGGAATAAGACAGAAAAAAACAACAAAAATAATCAGTCTTAAGAAACCAAAACCTACGTACATAATTAGCGATTCCTCTACGGAGAATCCATTCTTCTTCACACACTACTGATATTTCTCAATCTTCTTTGCTTCCCTCCCCTAAGACCTACCCTAATCATTTCCATCTTTATAATCGAAGCAGGACGTGAACAACTATTTCTTGGTTTAGGCTCGTCTTGTTCGAGCTTAATTTCTCGAACCTACTTTAAAAGTACATTTCTTTTCACCCTAACACATGATTAAATAACTCTTCAAAGGTTGATGATATCAGTCCCGCCTCATACTTTATTCTTCTATCAATCGTTGAGATTGACTTAGTGATTTCATCTGTCACAATGTTTCATAGTTCATACCATACATTAAGAGGTTCTTAAAGGTCGAATTTGGGAACGCTTCTCTCACTGTTGTAGGTAGACAATCTCTTACGAATAACCTACATTAGTATTCTATTTATAAAGGATTTCGTCTGCAAAATGTATTACAAGGACCAGACGTTGTCTCTGTTTATTTTTTCTATTGAATTCAATTAGATTTTGGGTTAATTAAGGTTTGTTTTTGGTCTGGGTTTTCTTTTACCCATATTTTGATTTCTGATAATTTTTAATGTTTTAGTTGATTGATCTTAAAGGCCAGTGTAAGCTGCTCTATTGTTTATATTAAAACATCAATTCGAATTATACGATCAAGAAGATACGTAGAGTTTTGGTGACTTCCTCTATCTGTGGACATAGTTAATCACTTACCGATGTGCATGTTAATGTCATTATCAAAGCTTTGTCTACTATTATGCAGATTCAAAAAACCACAGATGTTTCTGAACCTTTACAAGCTTCAGTGGTTTTGCTTTCCGAAGATCAACCGTTTAAGTCTAAAGACTTCAAATAAAAGGTAAACTCTAACTTTTACCCACCAGCATGATTTCAATACCAGGTTCTATTGCAATATTCATGTATAATATACAATAAATTATGGTAGAAGAACAAGAACAACGAAACTAAAAAATGTCTACACCGATGGTGGCAAAGATAATTACAGAAAAAAAATGATGTTACTTTGTTGTCTTCTGACAACCCAAGGACGGAGGATGTGTGTAAGTACCTACGTATCGTTGAATATACCGATTAGACTGCACAAATTTAAGTTCACGTCTGAATCCCTTATAAATAATGACGAGATAACGTGTGTATTAGTCGGGCATTTCGTTAATAGACCGTGATCTCTCAGCAAATAGATCATGTTCAGCCTGCAACGCTTATTAGAACTTCCATAGTTATGAGCTGAATTGATATTTTGGATGGTATTAGACTAACATATAATGTTGTACGTACACCAGTGGATATCTTGGATGACATGTTCTCTGGTGTAGGATGGTTAATGCAGGAATATTTGAAATATGGTGAGAATGATTATTACCCACCTCTTCCAAATGGACGTAGGCTCTTCTTACAAGACATCAGGCGTGAAGCTGTACGGGCCGATGTGGCCATGGGCAAGGAAGGGGATATCTTAGCAAACAGCAAATTAGCAATATGTTGGTAATAGTCATAAGTTAGATACCTTAATAATTGGTTAGAAAGAAAATTGAAACCCTCTGGTATATAAGTTGAAGTTGATTAGTCCAGCTTTGGACTATTGAAACCCGCTGGTATATAGGCACTACAAAAAAATGGGTTTAAGCGACTACTTGTTTTAAGTTGCTTAAAGCCCCTTTTAAGTCGTTATGTGATCGCTTAACATCTAGACCAACCAATATAGCAAGTAAAATATCAATCGCTTCAGATATACCAATCATTCTAAAGCAAGTAAAATACTTAGTTGATAGATACATGGAGCAAATCGACCTAAATTTGCTTGGTTAAGGTTTTAAGCGATCAAATTGTTTTGCTCGCTAAAAGCGATTTCTAATTTTTATTGGTCTGAAGTTGGTTGCTCAAGCTTTTGAGAAAGCAAAGTTTTTACTCAAGTTGATTGCTTAAAGTTTTAAGCTTTTAAATTTTTGCTCGCTAAAAATAATTTCTCATTTATGATTAGTTGGAAGATACATGGAACAACTTAACCTATGTTGCTTGATTAAGGTTTTAAGCAACCAAATAATTTTGCTTGCTAAAAGTGATTTCTGATTTTAATTGATCTAAAGTCTATTGCTTAAGCTTTTAACTAACGAAGTTTTTATTCAAGTTGGCTGCTTAAAATTTTAAGCTACCAATTATTTTGGAATTCCGATTTTAATTGGCCTAAAGTTGGTTGCTTAAGTTTTGAAGGTACCAAATTTTTTGCTCGTTTAATTTAGATAATCACAAAATGTAATTGTAATTAAAAAAGTTAGCACTAATTAAGATTATATGATTAAAATGATAACTTCTAATCAAAATTAGATAATTACAAATATACTAAAGATTTACAATACTTGGTCAGAGACCCCTCGTTCAAACTCCCATCACAATGAACTTCTCCCCAAACATATACATCCCCTAAAGATTCTATACTTGTCCACTACCTTGACTTGAATAGCTAGGAGCTGCACTTGAAACACTAATCCGGAAACCACCATCTACATTACTTGGTTTTTGCATATTTGCGCGATCTCACGGACCCAACATCTGAGCATATCAAATTCAAAGGATTTTCACGGGGAAGAGTTGAAGAAACTTCTAATGCTGCACCAAATAAAAGGCCACCTTCTTGAAACTGAAAGTTTGCACACAAAGAAATGGATTAAATTATTGAAGCAGATGTATCTCAATCAATCAGTAACCAAATAAGCTCTCTACATGAAAAATAAGATATTTGGAATGAGAACTAACATCCTACTTTGCTGGCATGTGGATATCAATTCCTTTAGACCCGCAAACCACACCTCTGCTTCAGCTTTGTCCTTGCATATCTATGGAGTAAGAATAACTGGAGGTCAGAGAAAGATATTGAATATAGAGCGCAGTTTTATTTGAATGATGCAATATTGACAAAAGAACATATCCTAATTCAGTTTACTAACCAGATCAAGAGATCTTTCACCGTTTTTAAAACGATAAATTTTCAGCCTGTAGGTATCATCAAAGAAACATAAGTATACAAATGCCTACATTAGTCAAAAGAGGTATAAAAATTAAATTGTGTCTGGTCTTGTCAAAAACATGGACTAGTAAAGTCAAATAAAGAGTGTTGACATAAGCAAGCCAAATGTGGTACTGTAAAAAATCAAGAGAATGCTTCACATTTCTCTTCCCAGCAATAATCGTGAGACGGAAGATAACTTCAAATTCGTTCTTCTCCACGTGAGTACCAAATGAGTGTTGTCTCATCCTGATAATAACTTGGTTTTATAAGAACTGGCACATACAGTTATAAAAAAAATAACAACTACATTTCTATCCTAACTCCCCAAGAGATTGAAGTAGCCATACTACGCAACATAACAATGCGGAAAATCGATAGGTGAAGTAATAACGGTTTAGCTATGAAAGAAACATGATGCCTAAAAGCGATTTTGACTCTCCATTGCATAATAAGGTGTAAAGTGAACAACATAAATGCCTCAGAGATAGGTAATTATATAAACAGTATTACTTACAGGGGATTTTCTGAATGGACAAAGTTTAGGCTTCCCTTTACGAGCTTAGGGAAAAGGTATTTGCAAAATGCAGGGAGCTTTTCAGGTGTTAGTACAGGGCCAGAAGTACCAAATATTGCCGCAAAAGGAAATGTTTGAAGTAAAACTGAATTCCAATTAGACAGAAGACTACGAAATCAATAAGTTCACTAATAATTTTCACATGGATTCACTGTATATATTAAGAAAACATAAATTTGTTGTACAGATCTAACTAAACATCGATTACGAATGCTGAAATATATCTGATTTATAGTTAGATGAAGCTGACTTTAGCAAAAGAATAAATGAAAACGAAAAATTATTAGAAAAACAAACAAACCCCTGTGAGAAATCATTTATGAAAAAAAAATCTTGAAAAGAAAAATAACATTAACATTTAGCACTCGGGCTAATAATCACAATTTAACTGGAAGTGTTGAACATAGCTACAGATTCAACAATCGGGGAAAATACTTAATAGTTCTAGCATAAGAACTTAATCTAATAACATAATAAAATCCATATTTATCAAACAATAATAATCTTACTGTTATTTGCTAAACAATCTGAAGTAATGAACTTACAACAAATCTAAGCAAAATCAACGATTAAAACCTAGCTTTATCAAATAAGAGCATGCTATTAACCTTTTCTCCACTTCTGTACAAATCAAAAAACAGAACAACCCATTAAAAAATATAAGAGATCGAGCAGAAGATCAAGCAGAAGATCGAGCAGAAGATCGAGCAGGAGAAGATCGAGCAAAAGAAAGTGGGAAGTTAGAGAGCTTGCGCCGCTCCAGAGAGGCGGAAGAGTCTTGAGAAGAGATATGAGAGAAAGTGAAGTGAAGTGAGTGACTGAAAACATTTTAGGGTTTTGATTAAGAGATCATGCGGTAGATCTTGGTTTAAGATTAAGTCATACGGATGGATAAAATTTTGGACGGTAGATATTTGTTTAGGGCTTTTCATACGGATTAAGGTAAGTGTGAAGATCATTGAATTCACCTTGTAAAATGGACGGTAGATTTTTAATCTTCATTCAACATTACAAAATTATCGTTAGATTAGTTATCCATAAATTCAACCATAATATCACTAGATCATATTTTATTGATTTATTATCTAAAAATTCAAGCTAAATAAATCTAAATTTATTTAATTTTATCAAAATTACTAGATCATACTCAATTTCATTATAGTACGACTGATTATTGATGATTTGCACAATGCATCTTATTCAGCTAACATCTCAATGCATAAATAAAAACCTAAAATAATATGATCCCAAACCATGAAGGAACAACATTCTCATTTATTAATTTAGTGAGAGATATGTTTGATGTCATTATTGGGGTTCTTAGTTTGTCATTTGTTTAACGAGTTAGGGGAAGAGGTTACTAAGGATAATAAGGAGTACATGAACCCTGAACCCTGAACCCTCAACCCATCATGTTCGTCTTGTACACCTTATTATCCTTAGTGTTTAACGACTCTTAAGTGTTCAGGACACAGGTTTAGAGTACCCTGAACCCTGAACCCTGAACCCCGAACCCTCAACCCGTCATTTTTGTCTTGTACACCTCATATATTTTTTTGTTATTAGGTAAAGCTTAACTTTATACAAGAAATTAAGTTACATCTCAACAAATTTTAATTGAACATCGTTTGGGGTTCATTTTTTCTTCTCTCTCTTTCTCTCTCTTTTTCGGTTCTGCTCCCTAATCCTCCGCCCCAAACAAAACCCTACACAACAAATCAACTCTTTCCGAACAAGAAGAACTAATCGACGTAGATTCCGACTTAGTGGATGAGGGTATTAAGGCAGACTTTGGAGTTCAGGGTTCGTGGTCCTGGTGAAGATTCCGACTTAGGGGATGAGAGTATTAAGGCATATTTTGGAGTTCAGGGTCCCGGTGAAGATCCGACTTAGGGGATGAGGTTATTAAGGCGTATTTTGGAGTTCAGGGTTCGGGGTACCGATGAAGATCCGACTTAGGGGATGAGGTTATTAAGGGTTCAGATTTCAGGGTTAAAGGTACAGGGTTTGTTTTATAAAATATGCATGTTACCCCAAATTACTCGATTATTCCGACTAATTTTTTACTTTATTATTAATTTGCTTTTCAATTTGTTTTTTAATTTTTTTTGTTTTTTTTTTAAATTGTTTCAAATTTATAACACACTTTATGAAATAAATTGTGGACTAAATAATTTATAACACACATAAACTTTTAAAGATTTTCATTGATGGATTCAAATCCTTTCGTAACCTTACCCCAAAACGGCACTTACCTAAACCCAAACAGGGTTCATATTCGGTAAATTTCATAAAGTTTATGAAAACTTGAAACCCTGAGGCAGAAACCCTTTGAGCCAAACAGGGTTCACAATCTAAAGTTTATGTTCTCTAAACTTGAACCTTGTGAGGCAGAAAGCCTTTGAGCCAAACAGGGTTCACAATCTAAAGGTTATGTTCGGTAAATCTCTAAAATTGAAACCCTGTGAGGCAGAAACTCTCGCCAGATCCCTGAAATCAGCATTCCCTTTTAATCATAGACAGTACATGGTTGTGGTTTGTGTTTCTTCTTTACTTTTTAATTTGTTTAAAGATACTCATTGGAGCTGACTTCTATAGGGGTGTGCAACCATGCCTTCCACTTCCACTGCATCAGTCGTTGGCTCAAGACTCGCCAAGTTTGTCCATTGGGTACGCTGAACTCCCCTGCATCTTCTCCTTCACTTTGTATTTGTCTATCCTTAGTAGGGCTTATTAACTTAATGTTGTGTGTGGTGTATTATTGTCATGCAGTGGAATATGGAAAGCAAATTGGAAGAGAGACAGAGAGAGAGAAAAACAAAGGGAGAAAATGAAAGACAAACTTTTGTATAGGGTTTTGAAAAAAAAAGATTAACGGTGGATAAGCCACCTCATACGGATCATGGAAAAATTTTAATGGTCCAGATTAGCTGTTGGATGCTCATACGGATTGTGTGTTAGTTACCATTGTGTGTGCTAGTTACCATTATGTGTGTTAGTTACCATTGCGAATCTCAAGTTTTTGCACACATGAGATATCCCATTTTGCGTGTCCTAAACCCAAACAGGGTTCATATTCAGTAAATTTCATAAAGTTTATGAAAACTTGAAACCCTGAGCCATTTTGTGTTAGTTCCACCTAATTTCATTATTGGCCTCCTCACTCAATTTCTCTCAGATTTCATCGGTTTATCTGGTTATCCATCATTTTAACCGATTGTTTATCGATCTTAGCCAATTTTACCGGTTACCTATCAATCTTATCCAATAATGCTCGCCTCACTGGATTTATACTACATTTCATGGGTTTATATGGTTACCTATCAATTCAAACCGAATTTCCATCAACTTCCTTATTTCGTTTGTTATCCGTCAACTTTATCCAACACCGCTCGATCTCACTAGATTTATCCTACATTTAATGGGTTTATATGGTTACCTATCAATTCAAACCGAATTTCCATCAGCTTCACGTTATTTCGTCTGTTATCCGTCAATCTTATCTAATATCGGTCGGCCTCACTCAATTTCTCTCGGATTCCATCGGTTTCTCCAGTTATCCATTTTTTTTAACCGAATTTCCATCGATCTTAGTCAATTTTACCCGTAACCTATCAATCTTATCCAATACCGGTCTACCTCACTAGATTTCTCCTACATATCGTTCGATGTCGATTGAGAAGAATCTATTTCAACATCACGGTGATGGAGAATTGCCTCCCGATTCAATACAATTCAATGCAATCGTCTCAATTCAAAAGGACTGAATTTTCAATTTTATCCAATATTGCTCGACCTCACTCAATTTATTTTGGATTTCATAGGTTTATAATTAGATAATTGTTTATATTAAATTCACAAATCAATATGTTTTTATTTTGTAGTAAAGAAATTAAAATCTACGTAAATATGTTTTAACTAGGAGTATTTTTCTTATTTTACGATGAAAATAATTTTAACTTTTTATAAATTTAAAAAGATATTAATTGTTTATAAATGTAATAACAAATTAATCTAAATATTTTACTAAAATAATGCTAAAAATTTCAAGGATACCAACTCATACAATTTAAATAAATCCTAAACGTTGGATCATTTAAATTAAAGATAGTAGGATCTGTAACGTTTTCATTCAGCCAATAGAAAACCAAATTATCTAATACACGAATGGATTATAAATCTAAAAATCACACAAATTGCCTTAAAAATTGCGGGAATAAACAATTTTTGGCGCAAAATTTCCCACCAAACTTTTTTTCTCTCCGAGCGGAACCCTAGCCGCGACTTGCCGTGGACTTTTTTTCCCTGCCGCACTCTTTATTATCCCTCTCCAACTCTCTGAAACTTTATCAAACTCAAACCCTTACCCTGCCGCACTCTCTATTCTCCCTCTCCAACTCTCTTACCCTGCCGCACTCTCTATTCTCCCTCTCCAACTCTCTGAAACTTCACCAACTATGATTCAGTGAAAAGCTTCAATTAAAAACCAATCAGTAAAGGTAATTTTTCACTCAATTTTGATTCAATAGTGAAGATCCAAAAGATAGAAATTAAGGCTTTTTAATTTCTCTCTGGTTTATCAACAAATGTGTGATTTCGTTTCATTTTAGGGATTTAATGTCTGGGTTATAAGATTTTGAAGGTATGGTTCCATTTCTTTTCCTTTTTTTTGTCATGTTTCCATAAGATGAACACCAGAGTCAGTAATGAGTTTTGGGTGTTAACTTTTTCTCCTGTGTGTAGGTTCTATTTGATTTGGTAGTTAACTTTTGGGTGTTTTTTATTTATTTATTTTAATTTTCAAATTCAATGTTATGGTTCTGGTAGTTTGGATTTGGAGGTTTTCTTTTGAAAATCAATGTTATAGTTCTGGTACTGGAAAGGTAATTTAGAGTCTATGTCTTTCTTGATTATTAGTGTTTGGTGATGTTTGTTTTGTTTTTCCTAAAAATGATGCTTATTACACGATTATTGTCTCTACTAGATGAGAAGTAATGTGTGTTTTCTTTGTTTGTTCTGCTAGGTTTTGAGTAGATCTGGAGCTGGAGATGGATTTGATGTCTAAGTCAGGCATCAAGATTAGTAATCCAGAGTATAACAATGCCAGGCATTATCATATGGAGAGGATGCATTTTTCATCAAAAATCCATTTTTTTCCTATTTACGTATTTCTGTCTTCTTTCTCTCTTTATTTAGTTTGCTATTAGAGTTCCAAATAGTTTATGATTGTTGTTGTAGGAGTTACTAGAAGACCATCTATAAATTTCAGTTGGATTTCACAAACTTCTTGAGGTATAAATTTTCCACCACTTTTATTTGTTTTGATTTTTAATAACTAAATTCCGTTTTTTATGAGCCTGATTTCTTTTGTAAAGTAAATTTCTTTAGAGTTTTCAGTTTTTATGTTTCTTATATTGGATTTTATGTAGTTTTAAAACATGGTTTGTTGTTAATCTCAATTTATATTTCAGTTTTCTTCATATCTGGTTCCATCGACTTTCTAGGGTTTAATTTATTTGTTTTGGTATTTCTGAATAGATAAAGATTATTTGGAGATTGGGTTTTGATTAATTTTCAGTTTAAGTTTTATCTTTAGGGGATTTTCTATTCCAGGTTTAAGTTTGTGGTTGTCCATTTCCTGAACATTCATGCTTGTTAATAAATTCATTGTCATATAAAACAACACCAGAGTGGTATTCCGTAGATTCTGGTCTAATTGAATCAACACTTAGATATGTATACTCTTCACCAGGTATACGTGATAGGATGTTTCTCATGTAGTGTACCTGGATTTCTCATAATTTTTTTTAACAGTTCCCATTTTAGAAGCACAAAAATACTCATATTAAAAACATATTACTCAGGAAAGGATTTGATTTCTAATCAGTTCCACTATGTCCAATTTGGAAATCTGTATATCTTAATGAGAGGATTTTATTAGTTGGTGATTGTTGTAGTTGTTCATACTCGACCTATTTATGTTCATCCTGTGCACTAAAACCATATTTAAGGAGGTATTTATATGTCCCATCTCTTTGGAGATGGAGTAACTGGAAACTCATGGGGAACAACCATTGAAACTAAATAGATGGAAGTTTTAAGTTTTTTATTTAATAGTTTTGACATATATAATGTATGTTGTGATTACATCTAACCACCTTGGTGTCTGTTTTCATAATTCGTGGTTGTTTTGTATATAATCTACATAGTAACCATTGTTGATATTCTATAGATATCGCCATACCGGAAGTTCCTATTTTGTTGGATGAAGGATCTACTGTAGTGAAGATGAACACTTTGAAACATAAACAAGAAAGCCAGGCACATCCTTGCGCAGGTTGTTGCTCCTGAAGAGTTTAGGTCCTACATCGGATACGTACAGTTCTAATGTGGACATAGTTTTTCCTTGAAGCAACTTGAACATTATGTAAATGATGTGTTGCTTTTGTTTTGCTAAATCTGATTGTTGTTTTCTATTTTCTGTACCCCAAAAAAATATACTGGGAAGTGTTGTGTTTGGCAAAACGACACAGAAATTAGAGTTTTATGTACATTTGTCTTTTATTTTTGTTCTTTTATCAATCAGAAAACGGGGTCTCCGTAAATAAAAAATCAAAGTTTGTTTGTTCCTTGATTGTCTCAGTTTCCTGTACTTTTTGGTTTTTTAGGTGTCAGCTAGAGTTAAATCATCAAGATTCTTCATCCCGGACTTAAAAAAAGCTCTGATTCAGCAATCATAAGAAACTAATTGAAATCCCAAATCAAATGAACACTTAGCTCTTGTCACCAACTCTCTATTTGTGGGTCGGCTTTGCTTAATCTCCCTGTCTATCTAAACTCTCATCTGGCGGACAACAATAGTAGGCTAGACATGAAAAATTCATCCTTTAATTCATTTGAAAAATTCACCACCTCATAGTGAGCATTTTGAGTTGTGTAAACCCAGCCGAATTAAGGATTTTTCATGTAAACTTTACTACAATCCAGCTTTTAGGTCGTACAAGTTTCAAAGAGCTCTGTATTTGTCATGCTTGATCTTATTTTCGAGCATTTTGAAATTCTCCATTTCAAGTGATTGCATAAACAAGTCAATGAACATCAGGGGAAGCAAATTATGTTTATGCTCCATACAGGAGCAGTTGGAATTAAGACCATGATTCACGAATGACCTCCTCTAATTCCTGCATAACCATCCATACAAGAGTCATCGTTGTTCAATTTATAGAAGTCATTCATGGATTAAGTCAAGGGAACAAAACCTCGAAAAAAATTATTTTAAAAGACAAAATATATAGAACTGATAAACACACTGAAACAAAAAAAGATAACCAAATTATAGTCAATTTAGTCGACTCATGTATATTTTTTTTTTCAATTTGTGCATCCAAACATTTGCTCATAGTGAATGAAAACAATGATTTGAACAAGTTTTCATGTTTCTATTAAACAAATCATAATAAGATTGTTAGATAAATATTAATTAAGTTCTCAAATGTACTTTAAAAACTGATTTTTTTTGAAATGATCGTAACGGCTTAAACTTGGTTGCTGAGAGAGATTTTACCAAGTAATTCATTTTTTAACATGTGGTGGTGGCTTAAACTTAGTTGCTGAGAGAGGTTTGAGCAACCAATTCATTTTCTGTTGCTACGAGTTTGTGCCTCAAAGTGAATAGCTACATGATCACTTTTTTAGATGCTATAAGTTACTTGAAAAACGGATCTAGCAATTGAACATATTTGGTTGTGGCTCAAACTTAGTTGCTGAGAGAGGTTTGAGCAACCAATTTATTT
>JAJJMC010006637.1:2080464-2150717 GCA_023531435.1 Papaver californicum | reverse complement strand
AATTAGCTTGATGGGTGCTAGGATCACTAGTCCAAACTTGGGTGGAATTAAAGCCATCCATTTTCACTTCTTAGTGAATGAGAAACCTTTGATTATCCCACATTGGGCAAACCAAGGAGGAAGTTCATGCATATTACCACATATGTTCTATATAAGGAAAAGAACTAGTGGATTGGATATGGACTTGGGAAATGGACTAGTGGGCAAATGCATACATGTACGGTGCTTCGCACCGCAGGCCGCGGGCTTGCGGGCTTGCGGTGCTTGCGTGTGCTTTTGCGTGTGTTTTTGGCGTGAGCCTTGGCGTGAGCCTTGGCGCGAGCCTTGGTGCGATCCTTGGTGCGACCCTTGGTGCGACCCTTGGTGCGACCATTGGTGCGACCCTTGGTGCGAGCCTTGGCGTGAGCCTTGGTGCGAGCCTTGGTGCGAGCCTTGGCGTGAGCCTTGGCGTGAGCCTTGGCGTGAGCCTTGGCGTGACCATTGGCGCGTGCCTGGCGTGTGCCTGCGAGTGCACACGTGTACCCATCAATGAGAAAACGTTTCTTTAATTTTAAATAAATATTTTACCGTTTGAACTAAATGGAAAATAAAATCATAAATAATTTTTTAATTAAAACAATCTTAACGTTTTGTTTTAATGGGGATTTAATATTTGAAATTAAATTTTCACCGTTTTAAAACTCAAAGGTTTACTTCTCCTATAAAAGAACAACATTGCTAAGATTTTCGTTTACCCCAGTCGCAGCCACTGTCCTGACGACTTTTCACCATCTTCCTGCTTTGTTTTGCGCACTAGTTTTACATTCTTATTTTCATCTTCTGTTAAGTTCACAACGGGCCAACGAGCTTTGCTAGCTGGGTTGGTATCAGGTGATTTTATCCTGAAATTCAAGTTTGTCACTGAAAGGGTATAGCAGCATCTTCCTGAAGGTGTACCTGGCAAATATTGAGTTAAGGGCAGTCTGTTGAACAGGCGACTTCACCTCTCTGTGTTTGAGTGTGTGTGCATTTTAATTCTAACCCTCCCTTAATCATCTTCAAGTTCTCTGTGTTTGTTTTCTCTGTTACAGGAAGTATATTATCCAACACAAAGAGTTTCCTTTTTTACACTTCTGAGGAAAATCGTAAAATCGCCTCTGCCCTGTTGGGAAAGGAAGCTGATACTTCCAGTGAAGCAGCCGAAATCCAAGTTGGTCTCAATGCTAAACTCTCAACATTACAAAATTCTAGGAGGTATTTATAACCATAAACTGATGATTTTTTGTGATTCGTCAGGTCTGTACAGAATCTCTTCAACAATTCCCATAAGCCAGATTGAGGGATTTGTTTCAAATAATTTACGTTCAGTCACTGTATGTATCTCTGTTGCATAACCCATACTAAACTTCAAGAGCAAAAAGTTTATTCAGGTTCCTCACTTTTGATGGACCTTGAAAATTTGATGCAACTCTTATTTCCATTTGATGATCAGATTGGAGTAGGATTAATGGTTTGTCAACAATTTGGAGGCATAAACGGAGTCGTATTCTACCTAAGACAAACTTTTGTTTCTGCAGGTAACTTCCTCATGATAGATATTCTTTACATTACAGCAAATCCTCCAGTCAGTTTTATCTCTTCGACCTTTTTTATTTGAGGTCAGTTCTACTATTTGTATCATTTCAGGATTTCCACCAGACCTTGGAACAACTATTTGAGCATTCTTCTGGTTGGCATCCTATCCATCCATTTACGAAATGGGTATCCTTTTATGCAGATCTTCATTACTGCCCTAGGTGCAAGTTTAATAGATAGAGCTGGAAGAAGAGCATTTTTACTGGTAAGGTGTCAGATAACTAAAGCTATCATCCAAAACATCACAATATTATGCCTTCAGAGATAAATATTAGACCTGAATTCTTTTTATTTTCTAAGTCTCAGCAACAGGACTGGTTCTAGGTTGCCTCCTAGCTGGAGCTGCTTTCTTTATGAAGGTAGTTACCAAATAGTGTGTACAACCTGAAACTTGTTAAACTTTTTTTCTTCAGATCCCGACCAGTTAAGTAAATCAGGACCACGAATTGCTACCCGGCGCAGTACCATCACTTACTGTAACAGGAATCCTGGTAAGACTTATAGAAACTATACGTTGTGCAAAGTAAATCAATGTGTAGCCGAGGTATTAGGTTAATCATTTTTTTCCTCTCAACTCATAAGGTGTACAACTGTACATAGGATCATTCTCTATGGGAAAGGGAGCAGTACCATGGGTTGTAATGTATGAGGTGATTTCAACATTCTAAAAATTGTTCATGTCTTTAATTTGTAAAGCAAAAACTCAGACGTTACTCTTATATTTCATGTAGATCTTTCCAATGTAAAGGGAGTTGCAGGAAGTTTAACAATGTTAGTTGGTTTAATGTACCTTTGGTTTTGGTTGAGGATGATTGGGGAAGGTTCCCTTATCCCTCGCATTTAGCTGGCTAGACAGCTGTCCTAATTGATGTTCCAAGTCCGTTATCGATCTTTCCGTAGTCTGTTGGAACGAGTGAATTGCATCATATCTTGACCAAGTTGTAGAGTGTTCTGCGCTGACAACTTTAATTTAGACTATCTACCAAACTAGGATTTGTTTGTGTGCAACCTGACGACATGTGACTACTTGGATGACCTTGATATTAATTCTTAAACTATGAAAAGTTAGGGTGTTTTGACCACCCTGGGTTATGTGTGTTTGAATAAAGGTCAAATCCTTGGGATCATATTGATAAAGAACATTATGCCTGTTCTACGAAAGTTTTATGACTAGATAAACTCTGTTCTAACGACTCAATTCGTCAATAGTCATAATAACAATTAAAACGACTCAATTCGTCTAGTCATAATAACAATTTTTGCATCAAAGTCAAACTTGATATCAACTCTGTACACACCATCCTTATTAGGTACAGATTTCCTAATGGGTTCCTTAGCTTCCCAATTTTGAGTTTTCTCTGCTACCTCATGCAAAAAAAAGTTATACCCCTCATCAGCATTTTTGTCCTGAAAATTACGCCCATGTAATGATTCTACCATGGTCATGGTTGTGTGATCTAATACTTCGTAGAGAATCATAGTGAGTCTCAAGGTATCAAATCCATAGCGCGGACACTGCAACAAAAGATCATGAATCCTCTCCAAGTAATCATTGAGCAATTCTCCTTCCTGCTATGAGAAACTATTAAGACATTGACGTAAAGTTGTGGTTTTATGCCTATGAAAAAATTTATGCAAAATAACTTAGTCATTGCGTCCCAAGTGTGGATGGAAAAAGACGGTAATGCATCAAACCACGATGTTGCCTTATCTTTCAAAGAGAATGGAAACAATCTCAATTTCAGATACTCATCGGTCAAGTTTTTAATTTTCACGGTACCACATAGTTCCTGGAAGTGTCTACTGTGGTAGTATGGGTTTTCATTTTCTCTGCCACATAAGTTTGGCAAAGCTTGGATGGTATCGGTTCTAATTTCAAAGTGGGCTTTGGTGGTGGGAAAACAATGCATGAAGGTAGGGAGACTCCAGTAGGGTGCATGCAGTTTCTCAAACTTTTAATCGGATTATCCACACCCTCATCATGAAATCCAGCCATGAATAAAGGGTTAACTCTAATAAGACAGTTCTATTGATTTTTATCCCAACCAATCGGTTTATCTTGCATAAGCTAAACAAGAGCAAAAATCATATTCGTACTTACCTCTCACTTTGTAAAAGCTTTGCGAGTAAATCAAACACTTACTTTCTTTTTACTCGTTATTGATTCCAATGTCGCTCTTCACACTAAGAATGGTACGTAAGAAAAATTCAACAAAATTAATTCAAGAAAATAAGGAAAATTTAAAAGAAAAACTAACAATAAAGCAAAAATACTGAAAAGTAAATCCTAAACTACGACAAGAAAGTCAAATTATCAACTAGAAAGTAATTTTCAACCGCTCTCCGACAGCAGCGCCAAAAACTTGATGCGTTGGAAAAGCGACTTTGTTTTACCGCAGACGCACAATGTCGAAAGATGTAGACATTAGCAAATACGATTCGTTCTCACGAGGAGTGTGAATCACTTCTACTAACTAATACAAGTAATTTTTGAGTCTACGAATGCTTCAAGTAAGGAATTATGCTTTTAAACTAAGAAATTAAACGAATCTTTCGAAGATTGTAATCAAGAATAGAAATGTGTTAAGGTTTCGGGAATCCGTCGTAGATTAGAGTTTACTTGCAATCATCACAAAGGATATCAATTTTAGTCATGTAAAGTGACAAATATAGCTACTTGTACACTGAAGATATTTCGTTTAAGAATTATACATAAGTTTCAAAAGAATGGCGTGTTCTCAACCTAAGGTAGAAGTCTGAAGCACTAAATATACATGACATAAATAGTAAAAGAATATTCATAAGTCGATTTAAGACAAGGTTTCAACGAGTTTTTCTACCAACCTAACAATACAATATACTTGGCATAGAACATGAAAATTTGTTTTGAAGATAAAGCGTTGAGAGGGAAAAACAAACACTATAGTTAAGTTCAATGTGAAAACCCTAGTTTTAAAATACAAAAAAAATAATTCTATAAATTTATCCTTTCACCCTAACAAGAGATTTATCTAGACATAATTTTCTCAGAAGTCATAAAAATATTAAGGAAAGTCATTAGCTAAGAAAAACAGAATTTTTGTAAAAAAAAAAAACTAAAACCCTAGTTCTGTTTTGTAGACAGCATCTAATCTCTCTCTCTCCAGAGTATCTCCCAACTTCTGTCTCTACTGTGGTATTCCTATGGGTGTTGTATAAGTCCAAACAAGACCCAACAAATAACTGCAGGCCCAGTGTAATAAGAATAAATCATAATTTCCCAAATCCAGCACCAACTCCTTCCCAATTCCGGTCACATGCTCTGTCGAAATCTAACTCGGCACAAATTCAGACCCAGATTTCATGTCCCTTGTTCATCTGAAATTCAAACATCATTCGAAACCCATCGAATATTAAACCATCAAATCTATTCAGCTTCTAAGAAGCCAACAGCGTCACCATCAACCACCGTTTCTCTGCAGTGAACAACCTCACCAAAACCCATACTCCACCTGCAGCTTCCCTTCACAACAGCGACAACATAAACCCATTTCTCATCTCGAACCACTTCACGGAAATTTCAATCATGTCCGATTTCTGTTTCTCTAAAACTCAAGGTCAGACAACTTCACCATCTCCTTCAATGTTCACTCGCACATAAACCCCATCCATCTAAATCAGTTCTTGAGCTTTTCTGACTGTTTTCCGGCAACTAGGACTCATCGACTGAAATCCATCTCTTGTTTGTTTGAAATGAATCTTCGAACCCCATCAAACAATACCGTCATTCTTCTATGTTGCTTCTTCTTCTCTCCAACATACCAACAACAGCAACATCCTCAACAGTTTCTCTTCTATTTTTTTGTTCACTATCACAACCACCATTCTCTCTGATTCACAGCCACAAAACCATTTATTTGAACGATCTCAGATCCCCTTCTTGGCTACTCTGTCTTGCTTGAAAATTCACCAAAACCATCTCAGATTCACACCTATCTTCGTCACCTGCATTCTAGTTTGTTATGTAATTTCTAACCCTAAGAAATGAAACAAAACCAGAGACAACAACTTGGGCAAGAATTGAGAAATGAGAGTTTTTTTTTCTTTGATAAAGAATGAATATACCTGGATGCTTTAAATGTTCATGTGGTGGTATAGTGACCATGTCTTACTCTCTATCTTAACCCCTAGTGGATAATACAAAGAGAATTATTTGTTTCTTCAATTTAGTTTTCTGTCGTAAACTACTTGAGATATGGTGGTAAAAACAAATATAGAGAATTAACAAGACTGCCCATGTAATTCTTGCTATTCGAGTGATGGGTGGTGCGACAACGTAAATTGTTGACTTGGAAGCCACCAATTTGTTAAGCCCTGTCTATTTTTGGTGCCGTGAACAGCGACATTGGTTGGTTTCGTCATAAACGCCAATAAAGCTTCAAATTTAGCTGTTTTCCTTCGGATTATCGGATATACTTATATATTTTCTATAAAAAGTCTAAAACAATTATATTAGTAAAATAACGAATCCTAACTAATATAATTATGGATGTAAAATATCAACTTACGTGTACGTGTTTATCAGCAGCCACACTTCGACACGTTCATCATCACCGTCGACGTAGGAGGATGGGAGGTGCGACGGATCCTAATAGACAACGACAATGAAATTGACATTCTTTTCTAGGGTACGTTTTGTAAAATGTAAATACCATACAAGGAAGTGTTGGAGACGGATAACGATGTCTACACCTTCAACAACAAACGACTAGACCCGGTTGGAGTTGTGTAGTTAGATGCGACAGTCGGGACGATCACTAGAGAAATCAATTTCACGATCATTGGTGCAAGTTCATCCTACAACACAATAACGGGAAAAAATGGATACACCGAATAAATGTTGTTCCTCCATCTCTCCACCAAGTACTCCAGTTTTCGACATCGTGAGAGACGATAGAAATACAGGGGGACAAGCTGATGACAAGGAATCACATACAATCGGAATCTAGGACCCGGAAATATGCGAGTCATAAACGGGTCAACGGATAAAACATTAACACATATAACATGGATAATACTGGTGCCGATAGCACATGGAATTTAGGAAACACGGGATCACCAGGAAAAGACGCCTACCAGCGAGGAAACCATATTCGGAGAAGCGAATATAAAACAGGAACCTCGAGAGGCATGAAACCGGAAAAGGAAATTGGTATTTATTGATAACATCGATAAAGATTAGCAGCTAGCGGGCGCCAAGGTGTGCCCACCACCAAGGGGAGACTCACTTAACAACTGAGGCGAATCGAGTGAGTAAAAAGTACTGGGTCGAAAACATATTATAGCAAAGGACCAAGTCAAGTCATAGAAGAAGTTCCTAGGGGAACGGGACATAAGGATGAACCTTTACGCACCCTTACAACTAGGGCTGCATATGACGTTGTTCGGTTCGGTTTTTGCCCTAACCATTACTAAAACCGAGAGTCTCGGTTTTTGGTTTTGAAAACCGAGTGTCACCATTAATTTTTTGGTTCGTTCGGTTTTTCACCGTCTCGGTTTCGGTTTTTTTGGTTCAGTTTCGGTTTTAACCGGTTAGGATTTCAAAATTTTCTAAATGTAAAAATAAAATGCAATAAAATGCAAATGTCCCCTTGGAAAGCAAATTCTTAAGGGTTAAGACAACAACTCGTACAACCTACAAAAAAATTAACCCAGAGCCAAACACAGTAGAAAGCCAAATAACATAATGATTTGAAAAGGCAATACTCATCAGTCATCACACCCAAAACTAGTATGCAAAGCAATACTCTTAAGGCAAAGTCTTGGCAGAGTCACCTACAGCTACAGGCTACAGTGAAAAAGTCTTAGCAAAGCAATACTCATCAGCCACCTAAAACTAGTTTCATCATCTCCAACTCTGCATCCCATCATCTGCTGATTAGTCTTGGCAGTTGGCAGAGTCACCTACAGGTTACAGTGAAAAAGTTAAGAAAAAATGCATCAAAAAGAAAGAAAAAAAAAAGAATATAATGATTTGAAAAAGCAATACTCATCACACCCAAACATGAAAGTCAAAAAAATGAGGCTTCTAGTTCTCATCTCCACTACAAAAATCCATACTGCAGATTCATACTGAAAAAAAAAGGTACAAATAACAGACTTAAGTACAACTGTACAAGTGCTTATATAGTTATATATATCACTGCTACCAAGTTCATGGGTTTCCCTTAATTAGATTACTGTTTATTGATGCCGATATATCATGCATGAGTTTTCCTTTTTAAGTATTGTCTTTGTGTTATGTTGTTTGTACCAGGGTTGTGATGGTTCAGTTCTGAATTCTGATAACTGAATAGTGCTATTGCAAATTGGATAGTGCTATTGCAAATTCCGTTGAGCACGCATACTAAACAAAAAATATAGTACCAAAAGGAAGAATAATGATATGCTTCAATCTTCATCTATGTCGACTAAAATAAGAAGTGTTGTAATAAAGTAGAACAAAGAGGTCATACCTGATTAAGATAAAATATTGACCACTTATATAGTTGGTGGAGAAGAACTAATTTTGGTGGGAGATGATGCAAAAACTGTCTACAATTTTACTGGTCAGAATGCCCACACTTATGTCATGTCTGATTACGAAAGACCATATAGGGTTGAAACTAAGATTGCTGCTAATCATCTCTACCCTATGTAACGAGGCTTGAAATTACTCGTCTTGGATGTTTGAGTTGTTTCCATTATGCACAAGAAATGCTCACTGTGCCCCTGATTCCCTATGCATACATGGTTACCATTTCTTAAACTTTCATACAGGCCGACAGTAAATGATGTAAAAAGTTAGTGGGTTTTAGAGAATGATCTGTTGTCAAGTAGATTAAGATTAAACTGTATGTTACCATCATACGATCCCTAGATACAATTGCCAAGTGTACACACATATACGTCAATAGTAAAGCTTAAGCAAAACCAACAATGAGAACTGAAATCAAGATAAACAACAAACAAAATTCAATATAGATAGATGCAATTTCCAAAATTACTTGTTCAGTAAAAATAAATTTCCTATCAGGATTCCGAACTAAAGATTCGACCACTGAATCCAAAGTATTCTCCACACTCGCCCCCTGATCCAAACCACCAGATTCAAGAAACAAACAAACAAAAAAACTGAAATTCCATGAAATAAGATTAAAATTCTTCTAGTTAATCTTATACTCTTTATCATTTGAGACTAGCTAATACGAATTAGTTAAATATTGTTTATATTTTAATCCTGACAGTGTACAGACATTAGTCTAGTAAAGAGAAAGCTTGCAGAACTGGGCATTTCACTTGGTTGGGTTAATTTCTACTCAAAACAACAGACACAGTTGTTACAAACAGACACATTTCACATTTGGATGCCCTGTAAAATTAAGAAACCAACCTAGATATGAAGCTAAAAGTTTGAATGATAATTGTCTGTGTCAAAAAATTAGTGGTTAATTTCTGTGGAAAGTAGAATTACAGTCTCTACAAACTATAATGGTTGAGTATGAAATCAACCCAACCAAAAGATACTAGAAACAAAACTAGAAACTACACCATTAGGGATTACCTGGAGAGTGGAGTCTGGAGAGGAATTAAAACTGTGGAGAGGGACTTCTGCAAGGAGGAGAAGTAGAACCCTAATCTTCAGACGGATTACCCAGTTTGGCAGAAGTAGAAGTGTAGAACCCTAGTTTTCAGACTCTTCCCTAATTTTTTCTTTTCTTCCTTTCTTCTTCAGCTTGGTCGTGATTCCGTGAATGTTATGAATCTTATGAATCTGATGGGTAGACGTAGATCAACGGCTAATATTAAACGAATCTAACGATCAAAATAATTCGGTTTTTTTGGTTTTTTTGGTTCGGTTTAAGGGTAGAACCAAAACCGAACCAACATTAACCGTTTTTTTTTTTCAAAACCGTGCATCACCATTAGATGTTCGGTTCGGCTCGGTTCGGTCTTTTTTTGGCTCGGTTCGGTGCGGTTTTGCCGGTTTTTCGGTTTTTTATGCATCCCTACTTACAACGTATCAGGTTATTCAAAAGCCATCAAGGGAACATAACAACAAGACGGTTCACCGCCGCTATGCAAAAGTAATAGAGGAATATAACAAAGCCATTCATGAAAGAAAGGCGGGAATAACACCTAAAGAAAGACATGTAAGGAGAGAAACGGAGAAACAAACGAGAAATAGGCCCCTTGGAGATTATACCTCGGAGCAGAGAAACAAAGAGATAACCACGGTAGATGGCCTCGGTGGGTGTAATACCAAAGATACCGGGACAATCGAGGATGGGTGTAAGAGTGGATTAATCAAGAAAAACGCATTAAGAAAGATGAAAAGCAAACCGCACCAAACGAGAAATTGGACAAGACATGACACTAGGGCTGTCAACGGATGTTAACGGAACGGATATTGGCTCAGCCGTATCCGATATCCGATAAGCTTACCGGATATCCGATATCCGATAATATCCGCCGGATATTTAATCTTCATATCCGATTCCGTTTCGTTAAGGTTACCGGATATCCGATAATATCCGGTAAATATCCGATAGCCGAAAAACATCTTATAAATCTGTTTTTTTTCACTTCACAATTCAATTAAAACACATACAAAACACACACAAATGATCACAATTTATAAATTACATGTTCTATTGTTATTGCAACAAAAGAAAACATCAAAACACAAAGAAACTGAAATTTGTACGACTGTACTAGCATTCTACTCAGTACTCACTTCTAAATAAATTCTACTGTGTGTCCAGTAATATAACAGGTTTGGAAGCATATTTAAATTGCACATAAGGAATACATATTTAATACATTTCTGAAAGTAATGTCTAAAGAGTTGCTATCAACTTTTACAATAAGCTGATTAGATAATCAGTTGCTAAGGCTACACTAATAACAAATTGAGTGAGAGATGAAACAATTTTGATATTTAGCTCCCTAATAACAACAACTTCGACAGTTTGGATTGCTTCGACAATTTTGATATTTAGCTCCCTAATAACAACAATTTGGATTGCTCAGACATACAGTGCTATTCATTTTGCAGAGGTGTGAAAGAAATTGATATATAGCTCATTCATTATACCATTTAGTGGACTGCACTACCACCTGGCGTAGCTTTACAAACACAAGCATTTCCCACACACTAGCTATACAGTAGCTAAGTCAGATTAAAACACATCAAAACAAAATCTTATACAGTCCATCATCGACGGTGTTGATATTTTTCACCAACAGGACAAATATAAAGCTATAAGACTCTGACCTATAGCACCATACCAGTAGCTTAAGACTAAACATTCCCACACCGATAACTACATCACAAAAGTAGATCGAAATACCATTCACAACTTCAATATTTTACAATTACCACAGTGGCTAGCTAGTTACGGCACATACACATTAATGTAGAAATAAATTCTATGCAAAAGCAAATTACTCAGCCGTCAATGCAGTAGATAATGGTACCCCTTTGTGGCATTTTACCCCAAATTAATTGGACTGATACTCTAACTTTTTAAAACAGCAGAAAGAATCCTAAACAGGGCAGCTGAAAACACTGGATGACAATCTTGAAATGCTGATGCCTATTCAGTGTTGCACATAACGATTTCATCTTTCGTTATTCCACAATTTTCACAAGTACACCCATAAAAACTTGAGAAAAAAAAAGAAATACGACACAGATAGTATCATCACCTAGGGCGAGGATCCTTATAAATGTTGCTTGTGTAACATGTAGTGCTATCTAGTTCTGTATTCAGTATTCTCTGTCCACAAATGATTTGTCTAAATAGAAGAGTTAGACATCACCTTTTAGCCTAAGTATGTTATTACTAAAAATTTGTGAGAAACACACTGAAATACAACCGTGAACCCATCATCAGAAGTTTGGGTACAGTCCAATTGAACCAGAAGACACAAATCTCAGAACAGATACAATTGACATTTAACATTAACTAGAGTGGCTAAACCGTACAAGAACCCAATATTTAAAATCCCAAAGGAGTCCTCAATCTACTGTCTGAACTAAAGAAGATTTGAGAAAAACCCAAATTCTCAAATCAACGCTAACTGTATGAAGTAAACGCACATTCGAGCAATAAAAAAATCATGGTATCATTTGAGATTATCAGTACGACATACAACTAGGGTTCCAACTTGGGATACAATTGCATTAACAACAAAATCAAGAAAAAAAATGAATCTAGCTCAACCTTCAATGTAAGAATAATTGAGAAGAAAACTTGACAACCCTTTAAAGAGAATCAAAAACCCAGAAAGAATCACTAACCTGTTTGAAGAAATGAAAGAGGGGTAGCATAGCCGTAGGAGTAGAAGAACCTTTCCGTGAAGAAAATGAAAGACAACCTTAGTCTAGACCTAGTTTTACTTTTGACCAGACTTGTTTTTTTCTTAGCGGATACGGATAATATCCGACGGATACCGGTTTAGCCGGTTCCGTTTCGTTAACCTTCAATATCCGATAAGAATATCCGTATCCGATATCCGATATCCGTTATAACGGATAATATCCTATAGGATCCCGGATTATCGGAAACGGATATCGGATTTCGGATAAAAATTGACAGCCCTACATGACACTAAGTCATGAACACCGAAAGATAAACATAATGTAAAATCGAAAAAAAAACCTAAAAAGCGTGCTACATTCATGTAATGATCCGACTCTTCTCACTTAGTCATTCCGATTATCCGAAAGTGTGGGATTTTTTAACGGGTACTACTTCGGTCATCCAGCAACAGTTTTTTGGGAGGTCATTCATCCCTGGATTTTCCCAGTTCAAGCATGCTTAACTACAAAGTTTTTGCCAACTTTGAGCCAATTATGCTGAAAAGGCCTCGATATAACGCTCCTGCCTCTTGTAAGACCAGTATCTAGCATAGCCGCCTAGTATACTCTCCCACCTGAGCACAAGCGACCCATCGTTATCACCGATATTATTTCCACTTTCCCGTTGTGGTTATCCAGCAGCGTGGAATTTTTATTGGCACTACTCCGATTATCCGGAAGTGGCTTTCCAAGAGGTCATCCGTCTTGTGTTTATTATCATCCGAGCACACTTAACTGAGAAGTTTTTCCCATAACTCAGACAAGTGTACCCATCAGGCCTCGGTATTATGAAAGTAAAAACCATTACCTATATTCCATTCGACGAACCCTACTTGCCGAATCGAGGTACTATAACTCACGTAATTGTATAAGTCCCCTCATTTGTTTAAAATTTATTTTAAATAATAGTGTTTCTTAGGTGTCACCCATTCAGGGACGGTAGCGAATAAAATCACGGTCTATTTTTAACAGCCAAGCTTTGAACATTGTTTTAGCAATACTGGTAATTAATGAACTCATATGTTAGAGCATGATAAATCAAGACCAAGGGTAAATTGGAAAGTATATATGAAGAGTCCAACTGTCCTCTGAATGTCTTCCACGCAATATTTAGGACGCCTTCTCTAGTGGATGAATGATCATCATTATAATCAACCTCTATAAGGAGTTACCATGACTATGTCGACTATATTGGTAACCGTAAAAATAAATTATAACAGGATAAATACCCCTAACATGAGTGGAATTGCATAACTTGTTATGATAAAAAGACCAAACTTGTTATGATAAAAAGACTTTGGTCGGTGTTCGTACTTCGACCCTTGAATCCATCGACCGCTCAAATAGTTCCCGCCGACGGCATCTGCTCCGCGCCTCGTAGGGAGTTGTTTTAGGGTAAACATAGATAAAAGTTTGAAAGGTGTATCGTAATGAATACGAGAGATCAAAATTGTACAAGTCTAACCTAATCAAGAAATGTCCGTTCAAGCCTTGTTTCGGTCACAAAGGAGGAGAAGGGTTGATCTTAGGGAGGAAAGCAGAGAAAAATAAGATCAGAGTGTGGTGAATTCTAGTTGAAGAATATATATAATACCCACATTTTCGGATGACACATACTCTAGCATGCGTCATCGAATGATATGAAGCATCATCTTGGGTTTGTATTACGTACTCTGGAATGCATCGTTTACACATCTCCTCAAGTATGTGATGCAGATTTTTCAAAAGCGGTGCATCTTGTGCCGAAGTTGAGCATTTAGTGATGGCGCGTACTTTGTGATGCATCGCTAGGAGAAATGCGTTACCTCGAACTTGAGATGCACACTTGGTGCAAGTGATGCATTATCTTGGAATTATGATGATACTTCCATCATTATGCTTGTTCCTTACTCAGGGAAACAATATTACCTATGTTGTTCACATAAGGAAGCATCATAGTGCGAATGCACTATTATTCTGTGATGTTTACCCAAGGAAGCATTATGATGTTACAACGTCGTTATGCTTGTTTTGAAAGCATATGGGAGTCGATACACACCTATCCTTCATTTTTCAATATGTAGAAATACGTTTAAGGCATATATAGGGAGGGGTTCTTGGTTGAAGGTGCATAAGTGGTAATGCATCTTTATGCGGTGTTATGCATATACAATGGTGCATATTTGATGCGAAAGCATCAATATGCTATGTAGCTTTACCGATGGAGCATAATTGATATGAAAGCATCAATATGCGGTATTGCTATCTCAAAAAGGCATATTTACATACTGAGTGACATTGGTTATGCACAATCTTGTGCATATCTTGCGAAAGATCCTTGACCTATACGGACTAGGCTTTGCTTGGCCTTAGGCCTTGCAACACGAGTTGGATTAAGTTATTTGTCCCATTCGAGATGACCCTGCGGGTGAACTACGGTATGTGCTTGATCCCTTCATGGTACGGTACGGGCAGGGTACGCAACAAGCCGCAATGCATCACAATGTAGTCCAGCACTTTGTCGCTCATATCATCTAATTTGGGAATTGATTGCAACGCTTTGGTAACTCATATCATCTGGCTCGGCAGTGCGAGGCAAGAGATGATTGTTGCCACACTTTATGAGGAAGTTGCAGACTATTTGATGGATGTTCATACTTCCTATCAAGCTATATGACGTTGGCATGCACCAATTATGGGCATGGATGACATATACCTAATTGTTGCATCATTGGCAAGAGCAAGATCGGTGTATGCATCCAGCGTATGGTCGAAGTGGGGATAAGAAAGCGGAAAATATATCTTCAATGACCTATGTGCTAGTCCAGGGCATGATCTAGGTCTGGACAGTACTTACAAGTATGTAATGCTTACCAAAAACATCATCATTGGACGATATAGCCAGTATGGAACTATGCTTTAAAAAAATCATGCTTACAAAATATGTTGGGAAAGACCAACCAACGTATACTTACCTAGTGCTTCGAAGTTTATTTCCGGATTAATTTATACATAAAATAAATCTATAGTGTGAAACAGACGGAATATTTTATCCTACTCTTATGTCTGCAGGTTTCGGGTCACCCTTGTTGGTGATAAGCATTAAAAAATAGACACTATTGGTGTATACTTTGAACAAAAGAAGTGGTTTCGTTTCAGGAAAAAAGGGAAAAGAAAAGGTGATCTCCTAATCATGAGGTGAATCCACCCAAGATATTGAAAAGTCTGTTATGGATATGTGATCGTACTATATATTCGTACGTGCGCAAATAGAACAGAAATCTTAGTCGAGTTAGAGTTTTAAACGTGGATAAACAATAGAAAGCCCTGTCATCATTAGAATTAGACGGTGACACATAAAAAACCAGTATCGTACTCTGAATCTATCTCCTAGAAAGACACTAATTCCTCAGCGGATTGTATTAATAGAAAACAAAAGGAGTTAGATTCGAATATTTTTAGATGTTTTTTAATCTTCCTTCTTTTAAACTGAAGAAAAGAGAAAGCTGCTACTAATGGAGTTATTTGGTGCCGGTGGTGGTGGTGGTGGTGTTGGTGGAATGGGTCTAATCACAAGATATGTAAATGATGCAGATCATGCTCATGTGGTATCTATCACTCTTTGTAGCTATACTTAGTCTATGTGTAGTTGTTGGCCATTTACTTCATGAGAATAAATGGGTTAATGAATCCATTACTACCATTATCATTGTAAGTACTATCAATTCGAGATTTCTGATTTAATGTAGATGGAATATTGCAGCTAAAGTTGATATGCGATAAACTTTAGGTATCTAGGATCATTCATGTTTGATATTTACGAATTAGTTTTGCAGTTTAGATATACCAGTCCTCTTTGACATGCTATAATTTAGTGACTGAACAACCCATTGACAATGAATGGAGTGTCTTGCTAATGATATGTTCTAACCTACTAAACTGATTTTGTGGGCATTGAATTTAAAACCAAATGACTATGAATAGCATGGTGTGTTGGGGAAAATGAAATGAATTTGAAATGATTTTAAATTGAATTATTGGTCTTGGTAGGAATGGATCTTAGGACCAATGGGTCACTAAGAGACACTAGTTCATTTGTTGGGTGGAAAAATCATTTCCATTTTCACTTGTTGTGAATGAAGAACCTTTGGTTTAGTCCCACATTGGACAAACTAGAGATGAGTTCTACCCATATTACCACAAAACTTGCAACTAAGGGAGGCCTTAGGGTTAAGATGCTTTTGTGGTTGGGGGAGGACTAAGGCAATGGGCTAGTAGAATCACACTTGTTTTTCACACATGTGTGGTGCTTCGCACCGTTTGGCATGTCCGGGCGTAGGCAAGCACACGGTCAAATCAAGACTTACCGTTTTTGGTGAATAACTTCCAAAATTAAAAGATTCTTAACGTTTTTAAGTACCATGATTAATTCGAAAATATTTTCTCATTAATTCGAAATGAATTTTCCTCTCAAACTTTTTCCTATAAAAGAAAAACATTTTCTTCATTTCAACTCATCCCAGAGAAGGCTACTATCCCTAGCTATTTTCCCCTCTTCTCGTCCCATTAAAACTGTTAGGTCTGACCGTGGTGGTGAATATGTAATCCCTATAGGAGATTTTTGCATGGAACATGGTATTATTCATGAAGTAACCCCTCCTTATTCACCACAATCTAATGGTGTGGTTGAACGGAAAAATCGAACCCTTAAAGAGATGATGAATGCCATGTTAATTAGTTCAGGACTACCTGCGCACTTGTGGGGGGAGGCCGTCCTCTCAGCTTGCTATGTTCTGAACAGAGTACCCTTTAAAGGATCAGACAAAACTCCATATGAGTTATGGAAAGGTAGGCAACCTTCTTATGCATACTTCAAATTGTGGGGGTGTTTGGCTAAGGTTTCTATCCCTCCACCTAAGAGGACCAAGATAGGACCCAAAACTGTAGACTGTGTCCTCATAGGGTACCCTGAACATACTACTGCATATAGATTTATGGTTGTGAGTTCTGAAATATCAAAAATTGGTATGAATACCATTATGGAATCTAGGGATGTTGTGTTCTTTAAAAAAAAAAAATCCTTTGAAATTTGAATCTCGCATGATATGTGTTGATCCCCTAGATGTCCATTCTACTAGTCAGACACTACCTGTAGAGGAAGATGAATTTGAGCCTAGAAGAGGCAAAAGACTTAGAGTTGAAAAATCTTTTGGGCCAGATTTCATAACTTGTTTAGCTGAGACTGATCCACGGACTTTTAGAGAAGCCATGACTTCTTCTGAAGCTCCATGGTGGAAAGAATCCACTATTAGTGAAATGGATTCCATTCTACAGAATGATACTTGGGATATTGTAGATTTACCTCTAGGGTGTAAACCCATAGGTTGTAAATGGATCTTCAAAAGAAAACATAAAGTAGATGAAACTGTGGAAAAATATAAAGCTAGATTAGTAGCTAAAGGCTATAAACAAATAGAAGGTTTAGATTTCTTTGACACTTATTCACCTGTTACGAGAATTACTTCCATTAGGATGTTAATTGCTATCGCTGCCATTCATAACTTAGGGATACATCAAATGGATGTAAAAACAGCCTTTCTAAATGGTGAATTAGATGAAGAAATTTATATGGACCAACCTGAGGGCTTTGTAGTGAAAGGTTATGAAAACAAAGTTTGTAAACTGAAAAAATCTTTGTATGGCTTGAAACAAGCACCTAAACAATGGCATGAAAATTTGATCATGTAATGATTTCTAGTGGTTTTAAAATAAATGAATCTGACAAGTGCGTTTATACTAAACTTGTGAATGATGCATGTGTGATTGCATGCTTGTATGTTGATGATATGCTTATACTTGGTACAAACATGGATGTAATTAACTCCACTAAGAACATGCTAAATGAGAACTTTGACATGAAAGACTTAGGCCCCGCTGATGTAATCTTAGGGATGAAAATTAGAAGAGAGTCTAATGGATATAGTCTTAGTCAACCTCATTATGTTGAATCTGTACTTAGAAAATATAACCAGTTTGATAGTAAACCTGCTTGTACTCCGTATGATCCTTGTTGTAGACTCAAGAAGAACAAGGGTAGTGGAGTTTCACAACTTGAATATTCATGTGTTATAGGAAGTCTGATGTATTTAATGAACTGTACGAGACCAGACATTGCTTATGCTGTGAGTAGGTTAAGTAGGTATACATGTAATCCGGGACAAGAGCATTGGGATGCACTTATTTGAGTGTTAAGGTACTTGAAGTACACTTTAAACTTCTGTTTAAATTATGAGAGATACCCTGCGGAACTTGTAGGATATTATGACGCAAACTGGATAGCGGACTCAGAGGAGTCTAAGTCTACGAGTGGATACGTTTTCACTCTAGGTTGTGGGTCTGTATCTTGGAAAAGTTCCAAACAGACATGTATAGCTCGATCCACTATGGAATCAGAGTTTATTGCGTTAGAATAAAGCAGGAGAGGAAGCCGCCTGGCTAAGATGCTTTTTAGAAGACATTCCTACCTGGCATAGGCCTGTGCAAGCTATATCTATACATTGTGATAGTCAAACTGCAATAGCTAATGCTAAAAACAGCAACTATAATACATATTCGTGGAAGACACAATTCTCTAAAACAACTAATCTCAACTGGCGTTATTTATGTTGACTTTGTGAGGTCTAAAGAGAATAGCGCGGACCATTTTGTCCAAGGACATAGTTAGTAATGCATCAAGGGGGATGGGGCTTAAGCTCATCAAATAAACTTGCCATGAAGGACACTCAACCTTGCTGACTGGAGATCCCAAGATCAAGGTTTCGAATGAGACAACTAATTTGTGGTGGGTTAAAGGAAACACTATCAGAGAATTTCATTCTCTGTCCCTTCGCTATGGTGTAGACGTGATAATGTGACTGCATGTGAGGATGACTTCTTATTAAGTCTTAATGGGTTCTATAGTTTCAATATAAGATTGAAGTGGGGTGTAGCAGTAAACACTCTTGATAGAACTCACATATATGAATGAGGAAGTGGACCGCTTCCTATGAGAACAGAGTTGATTCTCTAGAGCATTCTGAGAAACGGGATACGTCCAGGGCCAAAATGGATACAACGGCATGAACTTAACAGCACCTAGAGAGATATCTCGCGTGGAAGTTATTGATGAACTACACCAAACGATGGCAGTTCAAGGCATCGCGTTCACTGTCCATCAAGTAGTTCCGGTAATTTCTCACTAAGCAAAGGTTCAAGACCTTATGGACACCTATTTGCCTAAGAGGTATTTCTCGCTTTCTGATTTCTGATTTTATCGGGTTTTTCATTCATGTGGGGGATTGTTGGAGAAAATGAAATGATTTTAAATTGAATTATTGGTCTTGGTAGGAATGGATCTTAGGACCAATGGTTCACAAAGAGACACTAGCTCATTTGTTGGGTGGAAACATCATTTCCACTTTCACTTGTTGTGAATGAAGAACCTTTAGTTTAGTCCCACATTGGACAAACTAGAGATGAGTTCTACCCATATTACCACAAAACTTGCAACTAAGGGAGGGCCCTTAGGGTTTAGATGCTTTTGTGGTTGGGGGAGGACTAAGGCAATGGGCTAGTAGAATCACACTTGCTTTTCACACATATGCGGTGCTTCGCACCGAAGCACGCGGGTCACGGGCTTGCGGGCTTGCGGAGTTTTGCGTGAGCTTGGAGTGAGCATGGCGTGAGCATGGCGTGTGCTTGGAGTGTCTGGGCGTAGGCAAGCACACGGTCAAATCAAGACTTACCGTTTTTGGTGAATAACTTCCAAAATTAAAAGATTTTTAACGTTTTTATTACCATGATTAATTCGTAATTAATTCGAAAATATTTTCTCATTAATTCGAAATGAATTTTCCTCTCAAACTTTTGCCTATAAAAGAAAAACATTTTCTTCATTTCAACTCATCCCAGAGCAGGCTACTATCCCTAGCTCTTTTCCCCTCTTCTCGCTTTGTTGTGCGCAATTCTTTTGTTTATTTCCCTTCTTCTTCTAAATTGTTGTTAAGTTCTAGAGGGTGGTTTGAGTTGTGCTAATTCAAACCATAACGGACAGTTCTATCCTGGGCACAACTTCTCTGTTGGGGTATAACATCTCTCATTATTGAGGAGTACCCGAGAACTATTGTGTTAAGGACAATTTGCTGAGCAGGTGGCTCTGTCCAGTTTGTGCATCAACATCAGAGTGTTCATATTTTTCCTAACGTTAACAGTTTAATTTTCTGTTTAGTTTATTCTATTGTTGCAGAAACAATATGGTGTGCATCTATGCATGGAAGGTTTTAATTAAGCTCTCAGCGTCTAAGGGAAATTATTCCTGACATGTCCTGTCCCCTTCGTGGTTATCTTGATCTCGATTGTATCAGGGTTGTTTATATTTTATTTTATTTGTGTGGATATGGGGATTGTACTCATTGTCCGCGTTATAATTCATCACTTCATCCTAATTTTGAGGAAAAGATACGAAATTTTCTCTATGAATACTATTGTTTCTTGAAACCTTGCAGGGAGGCGTCTCTGGAGTTGTAGTCTTGTTTCTTAGCAACGGAACAAGTTCCCACATTCTAAGATTTGATGAGGACTTGTTTTTTTATTATCTTCTGCCACCGATAATCTTCAATGCTAGGCAAGTTAACTAATACCTTTAAATTATATTCCCTTTGTTCCTATAAAAGTGTTACTATCACTTTTTTATTTTAACCTAAAAATTAAAAAAAAATTATAGTAACACTTTTCTAGAAACGGAGGGAATATTTGTTTGTTTTATTTTGTTAATTTGTGAATAGTTTAGTGAGCTAGTTTTCTTTGGCTGATACTTCGACAGGTTTTAAGTCAAAAAGAAGCAATTTTTTCGTTACTTTTCAACAATCATGCTTTTTGGAGTACCCGGTGTTTTTATTTCAACCGTTGTCATTACAATTGGTAATACATGCAACCCTCTTCAACTAGCACATACGTGGGATGTCCCACAACAGTAATTTGACTTTGGAGTCATTTGTATCTCAAACAGTGATAATTTATGTACCATGACGAATTTGCTTTTGACATCCCTACTTGTTATTGTTGATGTTATAGGCTCCATGTGGTTATTCCCGAAGATAGGGTTTAACGGACTAGAAACACAGGACTTTCTCGGTTAGACTCTTGACTGTTTTTCATCCTTTTTCAAGCTTTTCGCCGTTGTTGTGCACCTATACATTTTCCATGAATAACGGTTGGATTTTGTGTTATTTTATGATTTAGCTATTGGAGTCATTTTTTCGTCTGCTGATACAGTGTGCACATTACAGGTTAGTTTGGTTTCGCATACTGTCAGTTTTCAATGTTTTATTTGTCATATGTGTATAACCGAAATAAAAAACGTCTACGGTGTTTTCACGAAGGTCCTTGACCAAGACGAGACTCCTCTGCTCTGCTGCCTAGTTTTTGGGGAAAGAATAGTTTGTTAGAATTAAAAATAGATTTGTTACTTAAAATTAATTTTATTACTTAATACTCCCTCAGTTTCAGAAAAAGAGTTATTTTTCCTATTTGCACAATTGTTAAGACAAGATGAGAGAGAATAACTTTTATAATTTATTTCCAGATTTACCCTAACAAAAAGGTTAATACTACATATATCTTTATAATGAGAATAATAACTTTTCTTAAAATAACAAGGGTAGTTTTGAAAGTTTGTTATGTTGAAAATGAAAGTAACTCTTTTGTTGGAACAAAAATTTAAAGAGAAAGTAACTCTTTTCCTGAAACGGAGGGAGTATATCTTAAAGGGACCTAGGGTCACTAGTCCAAACTTGGGTGGAAACATCAAGCCATCCATTTTTACTTCTTAGTGAATTAGAAACCTTTGGTTTGTCCCATATTGGGCAAACCAAGGAGGAAGTTTATCCTTATTACCACAAACGTTCTATATAAGGAAAAAGAACTAGTGGATTGGATATGGACTTAGGAAATGGTCTAGTGGGCAAATGCACACATGTGCGGTGCTTCGTACCGAAGCACCGCGGGTTTGCGGAGCTTGCGTGTGCTTTGCGTGAACCTTGGCGTGTGCCTGCGAGTGCATACGTGTACCCATCAAAGATCCAACGGTTTTATATTTTAATTCTATACATTAAATATTTGACCGTTTTGAATTTATAAAATTAAATCAGGTTTAATAAACAAAATCTTTTAATTAAATATCTCGAATTATATATGTTGAATTAAATGAATTTTGACCGTTTGAAAAATCAACAGTCTTCTTTCTTCTTTAAAAGAAAAACAAAAATCAGATTTTCAATTACCCCAGTCGCAGCCACTGACCTGACGACTTTTCCCTTCTTCCTGCTTTGTATGCGCATTAGTTTATTTTTTATCTTCTTCTACTGTTAAGTTCACAACGGGCCAACGAGTTTTGCTAACTGGGTTGGTATCAGGTGGTTTTATCCTGGATTCGATTTGTCATCTCTAAAGGTATAGCAACACTTTTCTAAAGGTGTACCTGACAAATATCGAGTTAAGGGCAGTCTGTTGAACAGGCGACTCCATCTCTCTGTGCTTGTGTGATTGTCTGAATTGTGTTATCTGTTCTAACCCTTAACTATTTTAAAGCTTCTGTTTGGTTTGTTCACTGTTACAGGAATATTCTCCAACATTCTTAACTCGATATCTTATTTAATTTGAAAATTTTACTTCTGTAACAATGGTGAAGACTGATGTTGACAGACCTCAGAAATTTTCTGGAAAGGACTTCAAGAGATGGAAGTCAAAAATGTTATTTTTCCTGAGTTTCCACATGCTAGATGATATGGTTCTGAAGCCGTTTGATGAGTCTCTGAATGAACCTGAAAAATTACATGACTTAGAAAGTTGGAAGAGAACTAATTATATGGCCAAAAATCATATCTTAAACTGCCTAGAAGATGCTTTATATGATTTTTACAATACTAAGGATAATTTAATGCTTACAATTTATGTACTGCACTACAAGATAAATATGAAGCAGAAACAGCAGGAAGTAAAAAATTCCTGGTTTTACGTTTTCTGGAATATTAAATGATGAATGGTAAATCAGTGGTTGATCAGTTTCTGGAGCTGCAAAAAATTATTAATGAAATAATTGCTCTAGGAATGGTTATTGAAGAAACATTTCAAGTTTCTGCTGTTATTGAAAAATTGTCAAATTCCTGGGCTGAATACAAGAGAAGACTAAGGCATGAAACTGGTGAAATTTCCATGGTAGAATTGGGCAAGAAAATCCAAGTTGAAGAATTGATGTGTTCAAAGGACAAGAATGTTTCTTCTGCAAGAGACATGTCAAACAAAGCTCACGTTATCGAACACAAATTTGCTAATCTAAGTCTGGACCACAACAAGCGCAAGCCTGGCCCGCAAAGAAAAGGTATCTTTCAAAAACCAAAATCTGTTATTGGTAAAATTAAGGGAGCATGTTATGTTTGTGCTGTGTCTGGCCATATGGAAATTCATTGTAGAAAACGCAAAGATGCGAATTTTAAGAAAACAAATGTAAATTTAGTTGAAAGTAGTAAAAATGAGTTTTATGGCACGGTGTCTGAGGTTAACTTAGTTACCAATGTGAGAGACTGGTGGGTAGACTATGGAGCTACCAAACATGTCTGCGGAATGTTCACCTCCTATCAGACGGTAGGAGAAGGAGAAAAACTCTATATGGGTAATTCATCTGCAGCACAGGTTGCAGGAAAAGGAAAAATTTCGATGAAGCTCTCTTCTGGGAAAATCCTCACATTGAATGAAGTTTTACACGTACCAGACATCTGCAAGAATCTCGTTTCAAGTGGTGTGCTAGATGATAAGGGCTTTAAGATTGTATTTGAGTCTGGGAAAGTGATTATCACTAAGGGAAAGGATTTTGTGGGAAAGGGCTATAAGGCTGAAGGCCTATACAAATTATATGTAACCTCTGTTGAAGTTAATAAAATTGATTCTTCTTATGTTGTTGTCTCATTGAATATCTGGCATGGTAGACTTGGTCATGTAAATTATAAATCAATGAACAAATTGGCAAACTATGGCTGCATTCAAAAATTAAGTTTGGAATATGAACATAAATGTGAAGTTTGTGTAGAATCAAAATATGCAAAGAAGCCTTTTAAGAAAAATGTCCACAGAAATTCTAATCCCTTAGAGTTAATTCACTCAGACTTAGTTGATATGAAATCAATCCAAACCAGAGGTGGTAAAAAATGGTTTGTCACTTTCATAGATGACTGTACTAGATACTGTCATATTTACTTGCTTAAAGGAAAAGATGATGCTTTAGAAGCATTTAAATTATATAAATTAGAAGTAGAAAACCAATTGAACACCACAATTAAAACCATTAGATCTGACCGTAGAGGTGAATATGTAATCCCTATAGGAGACTTTTATGCACAACATGGCATTATTCATGAGGTAACTCCTCCTTATTCACCACAATCTAATGGAGTGGCTGAACGGAAAAACCGAACCCTTAAGGAGATGATGAATGCCATGTTAATCAGTTCAGGACTACCGGAGAACTTGTGGGGGGAGGCCGTCCTCTCAGCTTGCTATATCCTGAACAGAGTGCCCCTTAAAGGATCAGTCAAATCACCGTATGAATTATGGAAAGGCAAACAACCCTCTTATGGATACCTCAAAGTGTGGGGGTGTTTAGCCAAGGTCTCTATTCCTCCACCTAAGAGGACTAAAATAGGACCTAAAACAGTTGATTGTGTCTTCTTAGGATATCCAGAACACACCACTGCTTATAGGTTTATGGTTGTGAGTTCTGAAAACTCAAAAATTGGTGTGAACACCATTATGGAATCTAGGGATGCTATATTTTTTGAAAATGTGTTTCCGTTGAAATCTGAATCTCGTATGATATGTAATGATTCCCTAGATGTCCCTTCTTCTAGCCATATTTTACCGATAGAAGAAGATGAACGTGTTTATGAACCTAGAAGAGGCAAAAGACTTAGAATAGAAAAATCTTTTGGGCCAGACTTCATAACCTGTTTAGTTGAAACTGATCCACAAACCTATAAAGAAGCCATGACTTTGTCTGAAGCTCCATGGTGGAAAGAATCCACTATTAGTGAGATGGATTCTATTGTTCAGAATGAAACCTGGGAGATAGTAGATTTACCTCCAGGGTGCAAACCCATAAGCTGTAAATGGATCTTCAAGAGAAAACGTAAGGTAGATGGAACTGTGAAAAAAGTATAAAGCTAGACTAGTAGCTAAGGGATATAAACAAATAGAAGATGTATATTTCTTTGACACTTATTCACCTGTCACTAGAATTACTTCAATTAGGATGCTAATTGCAATCGCTGCAATTCATAACCTAGAAATATATCAAATCGATGTAAAAACTGCGTTCCTAAATGGTGAATTAGATGAAGAAATTTATATGGACCAACCCGAAGGCTTTGTAGTGAAGGGTTATGAAAACAAAGTGCATAGACTTAAAAAGTCTTTATATGGCTTGAAACAAGCACCGAAACAATGGCATGAAAAATTTGATCATGTAATGTTCTCTAGTGGATTTAAAATAAATGAAGCTGACAAATGTGTGTACAATAAATCTATAAATGATGCATGTGTGATTGTATGATTGTATGTTTATGATATTCTTATACTAGGTACAACCTTAGAAATCATTAATTCCACTAAGAACATGTCGAGTGAGAACTTTGACATGAAAGACTTAGGTCCTGCTGATGTAATCCTAGGGATGAAAACTAGAAAGGGGTCTAATGGATTCAGTCTTAGTCAATCTCATTATGTTGAATCAGTTATTAAGAAATTTAACCAGTTTAATAGTAAACCAGCAAGTACTCCATTTGACCCTTCTTGCAAACTCAAGAAAAACAAAGGCAATGGAGTCTCGCAACTTGAATATTCACGTGTCATAGGAACTCTGATGTATTTAATGAACTGCACAAGACCAGACATTGCCTATGCTGTGAGTAGGTTAAGTAGGTATACATGTAATCCGGGACAAGAGCATTGGGATGCACTTATTTGAGTGTTAAGGTATTTGAAGTACACTTTAAACTTCTGTTTAAATTATGAGAGATACCCTGCGGAACTTGTAGGATACTGTGACGCAAACTGGATAGCGGACTCAGAGGAGTCCAAGTTTACGAGTGGATACGTATTCACTGTAGGCAGTGGATCAGTGTCTTGGAAGAGTTCCAAACAAACCTGTATCGCTCGATCCACTATGGAATCCGAGTTTATTGCGTTAGATAAAGCAGGAGAGGAAGCCGCTTGGCTAAGATGCTTTTTAGAAGACATTCCTCTCTGGCATAGGCTTGTGCCAGCTATATCTATACATTGTGATAGTCAAGATGCAATAGCTAATGCTAAAAACAGCAACTATAACAAAAAATCTATCCATATTAGGAGAAGACACAATTATCTAAAACAACTAATCTCAACTGGCGTTATTTCTGTTGACTTTGTGAGGTCTAAGGAGAATATCGTGGACCCTTTGACGAAAGGCTTGTCCAAGGAGATAGTTAGTAATGCATCGATGGGGATGGGATTTAAGATCATAAATTAAAACTTGTCATGAAGGATACTCAACCTTGCTGACTGGAGATCCCAAGATCAAGGTTTTGAATAAGACAATTAATTTATGGCGGGTAAAAATTAAACACTATCAGGGAATTATTTTCTCAGTCCCTTCCCTATGGTGTAGAAGTGATAGTGTCTGCATGTGAGGATGACTTATAGTAAAGTCTTAATGAGTTCTATAGTTTCAATTTAAGATTGAAATGGGGTGTAACAGTTAACACTCTTGATAGAACTCACCTATCTGAATGAGGAAGTGGATCGCTTCCTATGAGAATTGAGCTGATTCTCTAGAGCATTCTGAGAAACGGGATATGTCCAGGGCCTAAACGGACACAACGGCGTGAACTTAACAACACTCTTGAGAGATATCTCGCGTAAGGAGCTATTGATGAATTACACCAAACTATGGCAGTTCAAGACATCGCGTTCACTGTACATCAAGTAGTTCCGGTACTTCTCACTAAGCAGAGGTTCAATTCCTTATGGACACCTATTGCTTAAGAGGTATTTCTCGTTTTCCGGTTTTCTGATTTATCGCTTTCTTTATTCATGTGGGAGATTGTTAGAATTAAAAATGAATTTGTTACTTAAAATTAATTTTGTTACTTAATATATCTTAAAGGGACCTAGGGTCACTAGTTCAAACTTGGTGTGGAAACATCAAGCCATCCATTTTCACTTCTTAGTGAATGAGAAACCTTTGGTTTGTCCCATATTGGACAAACCAAGGAGGAAGTTTATCCTTATTACCACAAACGTTCTATATAAGGAAAAAGAACTAGTGGATTGGATATGGACTTAGGAAATGGACTAGTGGGCAAATGCACACATGTGTGGTGCTTCGCACCGAAGCACCGCGGGCCGCGGGTTTGCGGAGCTTGCAGAGCTTGCGTGTGCTTTTGCGTGTGCCTTGGTGCGACCCTTGGTGCGACCATTGGCGTGTGCTTTGGCGTGTGCCTGCGAGTGCATACGTGTACCCATCAAAGATCCAACGGTTTTATATTTTAATTATATACATTAAATATTTGACCGTTTTGAATTTATAAAATTAAATCAGGTTTAATAAACAAAATCTTTTAATTAAATATCTCGAATTAAATATGTTGAATTAAATGAATTTTGACCGTTTAAAAACTCAACAGTCTTCTTCTTCTTTAAAAGAAAAACAAAAATCAGATTTTCAATTACCCCAGTCGCAGCCACTGACCTGACGACTTTTCCCCTCTTCCTGCTTTGTATGCGCATTAGTTTATTTTTTATCTTCTTCTACTGTTAAGTTCACAACGGGCCAACGAGTTTTGCTAACTGGGTTGGTATCAGGTGGTTTTATCCTGGATTCGATTTGTCATCTCTAAAGGTATAGCAACACTTTTCTAAAGGTGTACCTGATAAATATCGAGTTAAGGGCAGTCTGTTGAACAGGCGACTCCATCTCTCTGTGCTTGTGTGATTGTCTGAAATGTGTTATCTGTTCTAACCCTTAACTATTTTCAAGCTTCTGTTTGGTTTGTTCACTGTTATAGGAATATTCTCCAACATAGTTAACGATGCAATTTAAAAGATTGATGTATCAAGGATTAGCGGATGGGCATCAGTTACTGTTATCAAAGATTTCCTCTTCCTATTTTCGACAAGCACTGCCCTTGGAGTTGTTGTAAGTGGAGCTTCAAGAACAATAGTTTGAACTTGCACACATGTAATCGATGCTTCTCACATCTGTTTCAGCGTCTTTTGTATGTATCTTCACATCTATTTCACTTTATGCAGGTAGGGCTTCTAACTTCTTATGCTCTTAAGACGTTATACTTTGGTAGGTAAGTGATCTGCCACGAGTTCCTAGTTGCTTCTTCTTGATTGCAATGTGGATGAATATATGGTTTAAGGGTTGGTATGCAAGAGATATTCCTCAGCCATAGAAATGTCACCTGCATGTGTTCTTTTTCTCAGGCACTCCACTGATCGTGAATGTGCTATAATGTTCTTAATGCCGTACCTCTCATATATGCTGGCCGAGGTAACGAGGACTGAGCAACTAATGTTCTTTTTAGGTCTGAGTCTCTGTAGTTACATAATCTCATTCTGTTATTTATACTTGTTTATTATGCAGTTGCTACACTTGAGCGGTATCCTCACAGTTTTGTTTTGTGGAATTGTTATGTCGCATTATGCTTGGCATAACGTCACAGAGAACGCAAGAGTCACAACCAGGCAAGTATACAATTACACATCGTGAGCTTAGCTGCGGCTTCTGGAGATTAAACTATGTTCTAGATGTTGTTAGTCTTTCCTTCAGTTCATATTAGTTGCTTCAGATTTCTCTTTGAAGTTGAAAAATGTTGTTTTAGTCAACAAACAAAGCCTACTAATATCATTCACATGCAGGCATACATTTGCAACAATGTCATTCATAGCGGAAGCATTTATCTTCTTATACTGCGGAATGGATGCGTCAGATGTAGAGAAATGGAAAATTAGCAATAAGAAGTGTGTTTATTTTCAAGAATATTAGATCAGCAGAAGATCTTTTGAAATACATCTAGTACACGTCATTCTCTTCCAACAACTTCAAAACCTACTTTTTACTTCCTGCAGCTTCAAAACATGCATCAGTATGTACTCCACCATCATCCTTCCGATTGCAGTTGGCCGTGCGGCATTTGTGTTTCCTCTCTCTATGTTATCCAACTACATGAATAAAAGTGATGAAAGAGTATCGATCACATTCAAACACCAGGTAAGTGAAATTTCAGTTCTTCATCTTCAATAATTTTTAACTAAGTATCCCCCAAAAGTACCGCCAGTATGAAAGTAGTTAAATGCTTACATGTGTATTACTTTCTGCTGCTAATTTAACTAGGTTGTAATTTGGTGGGCTGGTCTTATGAGAGGAGCCGCTTCTATCGCCCTGGCTTTCAAACAGGTAAGCTGCAACTACTAAAAGCTGAATGATGTTGTAATTTCCAATCATTGACAGAGAGCGATTTTTTCTGATACTGTCTCTCTTCTTTTCTGAAGTTCACTTATTCTGGCGTAACAGTTATTCCAGCTCATGCAACAATGGTCACAAACACGGTTTTCACTGTACTTTTTACTACTGTGGTGTGTTCCCCTCTCAGAACGTTTTCCTTTTTTATCTTTCATTATTTGATTGACTTGTAATAAGTAGCATTATTTTAATTGCACAGGTATTTGGTTTTTTGACGAAGCCCCTAATAAGGTTACTGCTTCCCCACCATACGAGGGGAAACCACCATCCAGATATTACTTCTCCAAGTCATGACATGACCCTACCCTTGCTTTCATTTGATGAATCTGCCTCGACCAACATCCTTAGAGCGAAGGACAGTATCTCCATGCTGTTGGAAAGGCCTATATATATGATACACTCGTATTGGAGAAAATTTGACGACAAATACATGAGGCCTATGTTTGGAGGTCCTCGCAGATGAGTCGTGCTTGCTTGGAGTTGGAGTAGAAGATATGAAGCAAATAATACAAGTACACAATTATAACACAACAAAGTACAAACTAATCCTCAAATGAAGTAAACGGTAGATCGGTCGAGGACCAAACTTACCTTTGGAGGATGAGATAGTAAGGCCTGGGGTCAAGCTTACTCTTGAAGGATGATCTGTAAGTCTCTAGAAAGGAGATTACCTCTCTTTGGGGTGTACAGGAAGCTGTATTATGTATTGTCGCATTTCTAACTCTGAAATTTAGACTTAGAAATAGTGAAGCAGGTGCTAATCAATCATAAAGAAGTTTTGAGTTTTTTCCTACTTTCTCATTTCAGAGCTTTTTATCTATTGGCATGGTCTGGAAGTTTCATCAGTGTGTATTTAGCAAGTCCAAATAAATACAAATTTCGAATTTGATAACTTCGTACAATGGCTTTGTTGTATCATGACTCGTGAATTAATTCAACTAGCCAAGTGTAATCGCGAATCATTAAGAAAGGGTCGCAGAGAAGTCAGAAGAGGAAACTAGAACTTGTCCTAACATGGGTCATACAGTTGATTGGCCACTAGCCGAAAATCTGGCACCCCCTGTAGAGGTCTCATTTTAGCCTGATCTAGTTTTTGGATAGCAGCGGGAAGGCAGTAACTTTGGAGTTCCTAGACTGCTTTAAAATTACAAACTTAGTTACGATAAATGGGTGCAATGGATAAAAATTAAGCTTAGAAGTGGAATTCATTAAAAAACTGTAGTTGCCATTTGTTCTCCTTTCTGATTAACAAGTGCTGCCTGCTATCCCTCTCGTTTTCGATGACACTCATCCAATAACATTATCTACTAAAACATAGAACTCACTAGAGAACAAGAAGCAACTCATCCAATAACATTATCTACTAAAACCTAGAACTCACTAGAGAACCATAAGCACGCGTGAAAACTGATTTTAAGTTCTCATTGTAATCGATTGAGTGAAATCAGGTGACTAGATTTCTCAAGACCCTCTCCAAAGGCTTCGCGAATATAGAGTGAATCTAGCCATGTTGACAACGATTCCAGAGGTACATGAAACTGAAACTGAGGTCACATTCTATTTGGTTGAGTGGGAATCAGGCGACAAGTTTTCTCAACACTCTTTCGGCACGCTTTTCGAATTTCGGCAGGACCCAGTCATGCTGGATGATGTCAAGGCTGTCTTTCTCTGCACCCAGAGTCTGAAAAAAAGAAATGAGAAAAATAGAATCAATTGAAGAAAAGCACCAATTTGTATAAAGGAAACTCAAGTACTCAGTGAATACACACATCATGTATAGTTTGAAAGACAATTATGCAACCACTAGGCAAAATACAAGGAAATCACCTTTGTGGCGTCCATTCCAAATCCACTCATTTGCATCATTTTCTGTGTGTCATCAGTAGCTGCATTGCCAAAACAATAAATTACTAACTAGTAACAGAACAAAAACTTCAAACTCTCTGTCACATCTATTCTCATGTCTTTAAGCTGTGACCAAGACATTAAATCTGGAGTTAGAAGACTAGTAATCACCATTTTCTTCTCCCAGAATAAGGCTGAAAAGACCCCTTAATCCAAACAGGTTGAGGAAATACCTGCATGAAAGTAGTGATAAATGTTTGACAATGATCACCAAGAATCAACCAAGAAACCCAAACCGAGGAAATAGATGCAAAGTTCTGGTTCAAAAAAGATAATAATTACCATGAGCGGCTGCTAACGTAGCTGACATCAACGGTACTTAAGTCAATTCCATTTTGTAACATTGATCTGAATCTCTGAGTAAGTGGAAATGGTATCTTGGCTGAATGAAAGACCGGGAAAAAAAGGAAATTCAGATGGACACGAAACAAGCATATAAAGAATCTCCTAACTGTATCAGAAGTTCATAAAAATAACAAAGGTTCGCCCTTCTTATTGGCCCCAACATAGATATAAAATGACCGATTTCAAAGCCTATATCTCTATGATTGAAGAACCATAGAGCTAGAGTTTACAATGAGAAAATTCCGAGACATACCAGCAACGAAACCAGAGAAGAAAAAGTTGACCCATGCAAAAGTGAGGGTCTGAAATGAGGGACAATATAGGACAAGAAGGTGAATATTCCCAACCAAGAAAGTGTTTGAAATATAGTATAAACATCAAATTGACAAGATTACCTGGGGAATGATCATAGAAAGATTTTTTTTCATCATATCCATCGCCATGTTAGGATCAGACAACATCTGAGCTTGTGGATTTGGAGCTGCTGTCCCCTTAGGAACGTGAAGTAAACCATCTTCCTGCCATTACAGCAAGCATTTTTTTTTTTCAAAACTGCTGCCCCTTGGCCTAGTAGCAGAAATGATATCCTCAAAATTTTCATACATTTTCAACAATGTCACATATAATGGAACTCAACGTTGAAAACATGCAACCAACCATGCACCATTAAGGCCTATGAAGCACCGATACTGATATGGGGATACAGAAACGGGGATTCGTCAATTTTTAGAAAATAGGGATACGGGATACGGGATACGGTGAGATACTTTAATTTATTAAAAATATCTTATATGATAATAATTCATTCTAGTAAAAAAACCACAAAAAATAAAAAATCTCATAAATATTATTTGGAAGTTATTAGAAATAAAATAAAAACTATCTAACATCTCGCTGACCCATCACTCATCAATACTGTTCATCAAAGAGCACCGCTTCTAGTTCTGTCTCGTCAAGTGAAAGATTTGCAACTTCAAGTTCTCCCACACCGTCAAGTAGATCAAATGCATCTCCATTAATATCCCACATTCTATTTTCTCCTTTTGTATAATTTTAATTTTTTGTGAAAGGAGATGAAGATTCCTATGAACAAACACTAAATCCTCATCACGAATCTTGTTTCTTTTCATGGGATGGATAAAATATATGTGCATGGCTAACCAAGAAGCCTTAAAGCTAAGTTCTGTAACACTGGAGATGAAGCACCATAAAATAACCACCAAGTTTTTATATAGATTTTGTATATAAAAATATTTATCAAATTATTGGAAGTATCCCCTCCTAAAGTATCCCACAGGTATCCCCTACCCTTTTCGTAATTATAAAAAAGGGATACTTTAAATGAAATATCTGATATGTATCCTTAGGTATCCCCAAGTATCTGATACTGATACGGCGCCAATACGGATACGTCACCATTTTTCAAATATTATGTCCTACATAACCATAAAGTTAAGAAACCAGATGTAGGAAGCTTTTGCTGACTGTGGATTTCTGGTCAATTTTCATACTTTTATGGTTTTTTAGTATTCCAAAAGTGTTGTGATCTTCTATATTCTGATGTTGTTTCCTCAGCTACTTTCTGCTTATGTTATTTTGATAAAAGACTAATCGTGGATGTTGTGGATGGAGGTTTTCTGCAAATTCAAAATGGAGTCTGTTCAAGGCATAAACTTCTGCATCCCATTGTTTCTCTTTTTACAATACAGCTTCATAACTTACAAGCATTCTCTAATTGTTTTACTGCAATTAGCAATGATGAAGAGCTACATACACTGATAAAGGGAACAATTTCGGCTGCTGTTGTTACAAATTTCTCATCAATAAGTCCTCTAAAGAATAAAAGAACTTGTTTCCATTGTGGGGGTTCTATAAAAAATTTCTCTCTTTCTTCCGGCTTCTACACCTTTTTGGTAGTGTTTAAATTATTCTATGGAACCTTCAGGCTAGTGGACTACTCTGTTTCTGCTTTCACTAATTCCTGTTTAAGCACTGTGCTGATTTTAGAGAAGCTCAGTGGGTAAAGAATACTTGTTTTTGTTTAACAACTTCTAAAGCTGGTGGGCAGATGTAATATACATTTGTCCATTCATGTTGGCTAATTCAGAGGAATTATTAAATTGGGAAGTGGGTATCCAAGCTAACCAAAATTCATACAGTTAGTCTATGTCTTGTGCCGGCTTCTTGAGAAAAGAATTCCCAGCACACTAATGGGTAGTCCAAATTCAAGCTCAATTATTCACCAATCCTGCGACAAGAACATGGTTTAACTGCAAAACATACCTAGTCCTACATATGTAGTATCACTAAACTATCCAAACTCTACAATATAGTTTCAGCAAAGAAGCCGGCATAAGCAATTTCCATAAGAACAGAACCATACATTAATCAACCAAAACCTAGAATAGAATCCAAACCTCGTTAGTGAAATATGCTTTGCGAACTCGAAATGACTTCGAAGGAATAAAATTAGCAGCAACTCGCAAATTCCTTGCCCTAAGAACAACCTGCCTACGAAATCAACAAACAAAAGAATCAAAATAAGAAATTTATCGGTGAATTCAAACGAAAAAGGTATTTAGGGTTTTGAAATACAAACCCTTCTTTGACCATCTTTGCATCTGGTGTAGTAGAAGATCGCATGAGTTTAGAAACAAAATAACGAAGGATGCCAATTAGAACCATGACTACAGAGAGTGGGATCAAAACCCAATCTCTGATTGCTGTATCTAAAACTAGATCTTCCGCCATTACGAGAATATTTCACAGTTCCTCTCTCTAAAACTCGATCTCTTTCACCTGCTAAACTTCCCAGATTTTACCCACGAAAAACAGCGTGTATTATATAAGGCTAAAAGTCCAGACTCCAGAGTCCAGAGGATGGACGGATATTTCCACCTGTAATTGTCTGTGATTAATTGTATCTCACACTCCACTTCCACTGATCTTCATTTTTTATTTATTGACCTTTTTTAAAAAATAAAATAAACCAAACTGACCACACTTATTACACAGAAAACCCATTAATTAGTTAGCTCCATAAACCAACAAAAGTAATACAAAAAATCCAAATTTAAAGAAAACATGTATTTATACTTTTATTAAATTTTTATAACGTGTTTGGTTGGGGGAATTAGCAGCCCATTATTCTGATTAAAAGGTAATCGGTCCATTTTTTCCAACCAAACGTAAAAGAAAATCCGATAATCGGCCCAACTCTTCCAACCAAACGTAATAGGAAATCCGATAATTTAATTCTCTAGGAATTGGATTATCGTAAACCATCCCATTTGTATACCTTTCTTCGTATAGTGGAATGAAATTCAATTCTGAAGAAAAAAAGAAAAAAGACTATATTATCCTTGATAAAATTTCTCGTAAATTTTAAATCCATTTATTTTTTTTAATCTTGATTTGGATTTGAGAAATATTGATTGTATTTTTAATCTCGGTTTTTTCCTTAACTAATTCAAAGAAAAAACAGAATGACTGAGAAGAAGAACCAGTTTTAGTATTTTGGATTATGTTTTCACTGTAAATACTCAAACATAAGAATTTGATTCCAATGAATTTGATTTGAATCGAGAGTAAAAAATCAATGATATTAAGGTCTTTTAAAAATATTATTCTCATTTCCTGATTCTTTGTTTGTAAAACTTGAACCAAACAATTAATTTTTGGTCAGGGAATTCAATCCTTGTAATCTTATTCATAATCGGATAACTAGGTATTTAATAACCCCAACCGAACACGCTGCTAGAGTAACTTTCCTTGTTGGATTCTTTTAAGGAAACAGATTATAGCCAAAAAGCGAGTAATGAAGTTGATCATAAATTGTAGAATAAAATTTTGATGTGGGCATGTAGAACCAATTATGATTTGACATGCGTTTTGATGCATTTAAGAAAATATCAAATGACATATTCAATTAATTAATACTTACCAAAATTTTAAATTTTTATTTCTTTTTTAGCAAATTTGTAGAAAATATTGTTGGATTTTGACTAACTTCAATCATTGTGATTGGTTCCACATGCCCACATCAAAAATTAACCCTCATTAAAAATGTATCCTAAAAAATAGAATTCATAAAATAAATTTACAGGAAAATAGGAGAGATAATAATAATAATTTTAGGTTTTTATCCCGACAAATCGAGCCTCTAGTAAGATTTTAGGGTAGAAACAATTTTAAGGGTTTTGACTCTGTGAGGGGAGTTTATGAACCGGTTCATGAATTAAGAAGAAGAGTTAGTCATAGGATTGTAGGGCCACAACAAACTTTAGATGTACACTAATAATGGTGAAAAAGTTATAAATTTTGGTGAACTTTGATCAAGATTCAAGACTAGGGAAGATGTTGTTGTGGAAATGAAAGGCTGTATATGGGAGGATTTTGTTCTTTTTTTTAAGAAACCAAACGATAGCATCGAAAGTAAACTTTTCAAATTTTGTTTTAACTTCGTTTGTTATCCATTTTGTATGGTTAACTTTGGTGTTCATAGTTTCTGGTACATTTTTTGGTTTTGATATGGTTATTTTTGGTTGATTTTTTATTTCAAATGATTTTATTTTATTTTATCAAGATTCTTTAAAACCAATGTTGTTGGTGATATGGTTATTTTTAGGGGTGCATAAAGGTCGGTTCGGCTCGGTTATTGGCAGATTCGAGTACATGTACCTCCCTATGGTCGGTTCTTTACCTGTGTACCTGTACCATATACACTGTATTGCTCGGTTCGGTTCGGTTCCGGAACCGTACCCGTCTGTTCGGTTCGGTTCGGGTCCTGTACCTTCTTTTTTTTTCATGTTTTTCATTAAATAAAGAACAGTGGAAAACACCAAAGAAGAAATGATGGTAGGGTCAACCTGGAAGTTGATGAAGAGTCTAGTAATAAACGAAAACCAAATATCAGTTCATGATAACAAGACCATAATAAACAAATTCAGTGACAGAAACCCCAATTCAGAAGAACCACTAAACAAGGAAACACAGAACCTGAACCTTTCGGTAACAACCCAACAGGAAAATCTGAATTCATCCATTCAAATCCCATACAAAGTTCACGGATCAAATGGGAACGGGGTATAAGAATCCAATGTCTGATAAGCAAGATGGAGTGGTGCAGCTACTTCATGATGGGTCTGAGTTCCAAATGGGAATGGGGGATACAGGGAAGAACACCAAAAAGACTAAACAATATGACAAACCAATCATAGCCAAATTACATCAAAGTGCACCTGAGATAAGTGAATACCTATACTTGCTTAAGTTTATCTGAATGCACAACAATTGAATCAAAAGAAAGGAATTCTGAATAACTTTAAAAAGCTGCAGACCTGCAAGAAGCACAAGAAGATAAGTGAATATCTATACTTGCTTAAGTTTATCTGAATGCACAACTCTGCCTAGTTGTTTATTCTCAAGCAGCAAAATAATCTGTTAATGCTTATTTGAAAATGCAAATCTGTGAGTCTCAACTACAGAGATATGACTATATCATCTGTATATGAATGGATGACCACAACCTAAAGGATTGCAAAGAATGCACAATTATAAGCTAGGCTTTAGCTGACAATCAACACAAAAGAAAACAAAAGCTAAGTGCACCTTCATCTTAATCTTTATTTTATCATATGCCTCATCTCTGTGAATAAAAATTACAAGAGCTTAATACAGATTACTCTCATTCTGAGATTATTATTTTGGAACTTCAAAGGTATCATTTAAGACTTGACATCATAAATCAGAGTCTAAAATGGTTGTTTGAGCCTTACCTGCTAATCTTGTTTGCAGTTCATCCTAAAATTGACTTTGAATTTTTAAAGAGTATACTTTGTATACCAGTTCACATGTGTAAACTAGTTTGAAAACAATAACTAAACCTCATTACATGTCATGATTTCAAAAGACTATCATTCATGCTGAACCACAGTGAGAATAATGTAACACTTTCACCTAAATAATCATCTTTAAAGCCAAACTATCAAAAGTGAACAATCACTTTTTAATCAAAATCCCTATCTAACACAATGAGATAGCCTAATAAACCTCTCTTAAAACCTATCTTCAAAAAAACACACTAAAACTCCTAATCTAACTAACATAACAATAGCATTATTTGCTAAGCCAGGAAAAAAAAATCACAATCAAAAGTTTCAAATTCATACAGGACAAACCTTCACCGCAAAATACATTCATCTATCTAAAGCATGAACACTTAAGAAATTGCATTACTTCTAAATTACCAATATCTAAAGCAGACCCACATCTCCCCTAGTTAACTCAATTAGAAAGTTCAGTTCATTACCTCAATCGGTGGAGCTCTAAGTGAAAATTGGTTGGAGGAATTGAAATTTCGAAGCAGTACACTCAATCTTCCTCCCCATCAGTTCTGTTAATTTCTCTTCACATCTTCATTCTCTTCTTCCTCTGAAAAATTCCACATTTCCAAAAGAAAGAAAAAAAACCTAGCAAGTTTCTAACAGAACAACAAAGCACCAAAATCACCTAGGCTACAAACAAATACTTTAGATCAAATTACTAGGGTTAGAACTGAAAACCTGAAATTGTGGAGAATGGAGATCGAATTGTTCAGTGGATAAAAAAGAAAGGGGAAGAAAGAATAACTGAAGAGTCTTCAGTAGAAGAGAATGAAGATCTGAATCTGAACTCGATCGAGACTTTATTCTAACCTAGAAACAGACGGCTAGGATTCATCCCTTTTATCTAATCAACGTCTCCAAAATACGGGTACATTCGGTTCCGTTCGGTTCTTAGGTAGAACCTGTACCTGGGTATAGTCGGTTCCCTGTTTTTGTACTTGTACCCGTCCCGAGCTCCTCGATTTCGGTCCGGTTCGGTCCCGTCGGTTCCGATTCGATCCTTCTGTTCCGGTCAGTTCCTGTGCTGCCCGTTATTTTTGGTTAAAACCAAGTTTGGTTTCGAATTATTTTGACAAAATTAAAAAACACCAAAACCAATGTTGTTGGTAATATGGTAAGCTTATGGTGAAACGAGGTTCGGTTTTGAGAGATTTTGTCGAGTTTTTGCCATCGAAATCAATGTTGTTGGAGGTATAATAAGTTTATGTTGTAATCAGGTTAAGTTTCAAATGATTTTGTCGAATTTTATCGTCAAAAACGATGTGGGTGATGGTACCGTAAGTTTTATGATGAAACCAAGTTTGGTTTCGTTTGATTTTGCGGAGCTGTGTCGACATTCGTCGAAACTAATGTTGTTGGTAATATGGTAATTTTATGTTGAAACCACGTTTAGTTTCAAATGATTTTCTTGAATTGTATTTATAAACCAATGTTGCTGATGATATGATAAGTTTATGTCGAAACCGGGGTTAGTTTCGACTGATTTTTTCAAGTTTGTGTTGTCGAAGCCAATATTGTTGGTGATATGATAAGTTTAGGTTGAAATAAGGTTTCGTGTCAAATGATTTTGTTGATTTTTTTTTGTCGTCGAAACCAATGTTGTTGGTGATACATTAACAAAGGGGTAGTCAAACGAGAATTCTGAGGATTTTCAGAGATTTTTGATCTGAGTGACTCTCAGAGATTCTCTAGAAATATAGAGATTTCATGTGATTTTATGGGAGTATTTTAGAGAGTATTTGTGATTTACAGAAACTAAAATATCGGATTTTGAGGGAAATTTATGATTTATGTATACAATTAATGTGATCATAATGGGTTTGTTTTATCACTTTTTAGGGAAAAAGCCAATTGAGGATGGGTGGAACAGTCCAAAAAACCGCAGATGAATTGTTGATAGCTCATGTGAGTCCATTATCTTAGACATCCAATCCATTTTTAATCATTACATATGCAATAATCAAATTCTATAAGATCGCTATAAATAAATAATATATAATTATCTGGTAGAATGGTTTGTCTGTTCTCTTAATCGTGGCCCAATCTACTGAAGCCACTGAAAATATTACAATATATATATACTAGGTTTAGACCCGTGCTATAACAGCACGGGTTATATCTCATTGTCGGTTTTTTTAAAATAACATAATTCTTTGATATAATATTATTCAGACCCATCCTGAACAAATCAAACCCATCATTTTAAATAGCTAACTCAGTAACAAAAATAAAATAAACCCACGAATAATAATCTTCATAGGCCAAAATGGCACAGGATATTAATTAACCCGAATTAAGCACATAGCACGGGATATTATTTGTTGTGATATAGAACGGGATATTATTTGTTGTTTTTATCATTATTTACCTTGTTTTTTTTTTAGCTCATTCGACGTTTCTACTATAATATCGTTATTTTTAAATTATTTTTATTATTTTATTTTAATAATGGTTCCTAAAACAAATTTAATATAACAAGTCTTATTGGATTTTATTATATCTTTTATTTATTTAAATATTATTTTTAAATTAGAATTTATATGGATATTTGTCTATAATTAATTTAAGCGTATATTTCTAGAAACGGATTCCAGCCTCCTAAACCTTCCTTGCTGAACGGATGATATCAACACTACTTTCACTGTAATCATCCATACCTTGAATATGTGTTTGATGAGGTACTTTGTATCGTGGCTGTTGTAGAAGGTTCTTCCTGTATACGTCTACTAGATGTAGACATTTGCCCAAGCTAAGGGTGGGTCTGTTTTGGGTACAAAACAGAATTATGATCTTGTTTAGGAACTCCTCGTCCTGTTTATCGGCGAGTACTTAAAATCAGTAATAAGTTATAAATGAAAAGAAGAAAATAAGTCGACAAATATTGTAACGAAGATAATACCTTCGGTTTGCCACCACTTCCTGCTCCACCATTTTCAACAGCAAGTAAAGTCTCCAAAAGGAGTATTGGGAGTTGGTTTTGGAGCATGAGCATATGTCTCCTTATGTAAGGCATCATATTTAGTTTACCAGGGGAACTAAAGATTGGGTCATGGCAGTTCGTAAAATTTCGAGCATTAAGCAACCATCCAGCATCATGAGCTGCAAGAAGTAGTCGATGCAGTTTCCGTATTGATCCCGGTAGTCATCATTTGCTTCATCAAGCCATTCATAAGAGTCGATGAGATGCTTACCAACTCGATGAAGAGCGTCCATGTAAGACTCAATGGGAATTTTAGATCTCTTGAGAAGTGGAGTAGTGCTTTGTGCTTGTATTCTTCCATCTGTTTCAAGTGATTATCTCCATGGTGGTACGGACCAAAAGACACCGCCTGCGGCATGTAAGCTTTCTTGTGCAGATCTTTGACGCATGCAGGTATCTGGTAAATGCATATCCGGTGATCCACCTCATCCAATTTATCTATTTTATATAGTTTTTCTTTCACATCGATTACCCATTTACTATTGTGTCTGCTGCTACTGCTTACATGATGATGCTCAGCTTCGTGACTACTTATTTGAGAGAGTGATATAGAGGACGACATGTTCGAATGATAAGAAAAGTGAGACAATGGATAATCTAGCAACAGCTGGTAGCTTTAGTATATAGCAGTGAAATGATCATCAAAATTTGTATCTAAAATCTTGTTCGATACTTGTAGTGCCATCTACAGCAAAGGTCGCACAGTAATTCAATAATGAAGAATGTTGAGTCCTCTTTAATATAACTCACATTCTAATTGAGGGAGTTTTAAATCATTCAAAGTGTTTTTTCTTTCTTCTTTCTTTTCCTTTTAAAACATGAAGAGGAAACTACAGATCAATCGATAAATTTACTATTGTTTTTCCTTCCAAAGAGGTTATAGAAAAAGAAAAAGCAATGTTAAAGTAAATGCAATAGATCCTACAGTATTCATCCAGCTTTTTCTGCATTACTTTCTCTAAGCTGCTCTAAGGGTCGAGCGTTAACGTGACGTCCATCGTCAATTCATGAAAAAACAGAACTAAGCAGAGTCTTAAGAAGGGAGTTGGTTTTCAAGCATCAACATGTTCTCCTTCTATATGACAGGAAATATAGCTAGTCGTGACAACTGAAAATAGGGTCATTGTCAGCATAGTAGAATTCATCAGTTGCTGGTACTGATTCTGGTATTAATGCTTTATCATCATCGGACACCAAGTGAGCCAGTAAAAGTTGCAGGGTTGCAGCGTTTTAGGCTCCTCCAACCCGATGCAATGCCTGGCCTTATCAGCAACCACTCTACCACATTCATTTTAGGCTTCCCATATGCTCCCCCACTACACTTCAAATCACATTGAAAAAATTTCTACCGGCTTAGTATGTACCTATGTTTTTTTTTGTGAAAGCAATATCAAAAAACAAAAACATATTTGAGAATGAAAATACCATCAATCTGAAAATGTTATAGACAATGACTACCTATGACCACCACAGTATGCTAAGTCCATATATGAATCTTGATTCCCAGGTAGGATTACTCATTCACTTATTGCACAGACAATTTAAGAAGCTCACGCTCAGGTATACCCCATCAAGACCCAGCAAAAAATACAAAGAAAAGTAAAAGCAACATAATTACATTGGTTAAATGTTGAATATTGAACAACGTTGAAATTTTTTTATCATAATGAACCTATATGAGTAGTCTTAGGGAACAAATAGTTACCATCAAAAAGTCTATGTACTTGGGAGGAAGATCATCAAATTCATCTGAGATGAAGACATGTCTGACATTACTTCAAGTTGAACTTCTAAGCCTTGTACTAACTCTCGTACAGAACCTGAGAAGCTTTTAGAGGAATAAAAGAATAGCCTCGAACTCAACATCCCTTCAGCAGTGAAATGATTCAAAGACATGGAATGTCCTCACTAAAATCCTGTTGAGAAAACAATAATTCACCATTTGAATCAACAACTTATAAAAAAATCAATACAATTCTAGCTAGTAAATTAAAGAGGTTTGAAATAACACCAATTTATTTTGTTCAAGGTAGTAGTACAATTTTGAGTGCTCTTCTTCAGTCACCTCATTAAGACTGCACAACCATATAGCCTTAAAGTCATTAAAAACTTTTCACTCAGGAGTTGTCTCCTTCACTGTCTGTCTTTGGTTTGTCCTTCTTGGGTGTATGCATCTGCGAGACATATCTCGAAACAAATTTATCTATGTAAAACCTCATATAGGACTTCGAATGCATGACTTGGGGAAAGCTCCTGTATTGAATGACTGTCATATAAGATGGTGTGTTCGACACTATTAAGTTTAATTTTACATAGAATTTATAATAACATGGATGTAGCTGTCATTAGTGATATGGTAGTACACATCCTATGAACGGCCATCAGTGTAGAGATGCTACATTGGACTAAATCATCTGTCTCCTTTTCCCATGGCCACGGACGGAGCAGATTCGGCCAAGTACTCTATCTCCATTATAAGTTCCATCGTGGTTGTTATTTATTAAGATTGGTCATGTAATTTCAAGAATGCTCCATAGTTGAAAATCATAGCCTTAATGTTCAAGTGGGATTAAACTACCTCTGTGTGGGTTGGCTCGTTACCAACCTGATTAGCAGAACCCCAAAGACCAAACTTCAAGGTGGAACCCCTAACACAAAAATTCAGTCTGCCTATACATGTGCATTAAGATATTGCGGTGCTGTGTACTTTCGAATGTAACGATGTTATGAATCAGATAGTGTATACCTGACATTCTCAATGGTAAGTTTACACATTTTGCAAGGCTGGCCACCGGGCCTCTGAAGCAGCTGGATGTTGGTGATGGTTTGCAAGAAACCCACCGCATCTGCATTCGACACGTTATAAACATATGCAATTGCCAATGGTTAGTAACATTGCAAACAAAACATGTGTAACATAGTTTAATATGTTTTGAGAATGTTGCAGACTTAAAAGTGCCTAGTGTTATTTTTAACTGTTACAGTAAGAATGTTTCCAACACAATTAAATAAGGCTGACTAAGTCTCAAGTGGCACATAAATGTGAAGTTAATCGAGCTCCATTAACAATTAAATTGTTCATTTGAACTAAATGGTAACTGCCTTAGGATAGAATTTTCTTTCTATTGCTCTCAACAAATTTCTATCTCATTTAATTTGGCAATACTAACTGAGAATTTTCTTACTGTTTTCAGTATCTATGTTATGGCTGTTGTCTCCGGTTGGTGATTCTATACCAAACATGAGTAATCTTTTTTCACCTATTTAAATATCCTTTAGTCAGTTCACCAGCTAAAAATATAATGAACAATAACCTTTTCGATTCACAAAACACAAAAAATTAATAAGTAATATTCAGCTATGTGTTGAAAGAGGCATTCGCCCCAAGTGAAACGAAAAAACACAATCAAAGAAAGCAGAATCTTACCACAAACTTTGATTGGGGGTTTCAGTTCAAGAAGATTAGGTTGATTCAGGAAGATAGAAGTTGAATTTCTACAAAGCTGTTGAATTTCTGATTCCGTCAGATAACATCTTCTGGATGTTCTTCCATTCTAAACATTCACCCTCGACCTATTGCATTGTAGTCATAACCCGTGTCGTAACGTTATTCTCAGTTTTCGAATGACGTTGGGATCTTCAGTTTACAATTGGTTTCAGGTTATATGAAGCAGAATACCTTTCTTTCTTTTTTAAATTGAACCTCATGATATATTAGGTGATACCACGGTATACATGTTAAAAGCTATACTTTTTAACATTTAGAGGAGTCGCCCACAACATTCCCAGGTGCCCAAACAACCTGAAATATTATGAGCAAGTATCATCAATATCCTACCTTTATTATATGATAACGATATACTATGGCAACTGACACTACATTTTTACACGAAAAAACTGCATTTGATTCTTTTATGTAGTAAAATATGCCAGTTAATGAGTATATTACTAACAATAAAACTTGCCAAAAATTGACACACATTATACATGAGTAAATGATACATAATATATGAAGACCAAGAATCGAAGGTCTAATGATAAACTGATAGACTTTTATCGGTGGATATGAGCAATAACAACTACCAACTCCGTGTAAGATCACGTACTCACATCCCCTCACAGAAACACAAATAAGATCCCACATCAATCCCAATAACAGTTCTTAATACGAAACATACAGGCTTGAAAAACAACCACATAAGGGGCAGAATCATCAAAAATAGCTAAAGGTGCAACCTTTTTTACTCAAACGACCAATTTCATCCAAAAAGAAACAAATGTTCATGAATCAATACCGAAAAGGTTTACAAAATGGAACTCCTAAAAAAAAACATAATCAAAATTTAGGTTTTAGGATTTAACTGATAGAGACATTCAAGTACATAATAACTAAATGATCATGAACTTGGAGTAATACTTGAATTTAAGTAGCAAACTGTTATTAATGTTGCCATGCCTTCTCCAAACTCACCTGCAACACAAAACTATGAGGTTAAAATATTAGGGTGAATGAAGATCAGGTGTAACAAATTAAGCAATTTTACAGCAAATTTTAATGAGTTTTCTAGAATTATAAATAAAGGATCAAGTCGATAAGGACTGGTCGCACAATCATTGTAAAGTTTTCATTTCCCTTCTAAGCATTCCTTGTTACATGGGATTTTGAGTGGTAGCGACTGAGAGAGGGACATATTTTGAACTTGGCAAACAATATTAGGTTTATATGTCATCTAGAGAGCAAGAAGGAAGTGAAGACATTTTGAAAAATTAAGAACAGGTGCCCTTATATAAAGATGAGCCAGGAATGATGGAAGCACAATTATAACACCAATGACCGAGCACATAATATGATTCCCCGGTAAAAGAAAAGTCGACTGAAAAATAGCCAAAATAAATAAGGTAAAGAATGAAACTTTCATGATCTTATCTGCAGATTGCTATACGGAGAAGTGAGAACAATATAAAGAATATTAAGTGGCTAAAGTGACTGGTTTTGTGTTTTGCACATATGGGTCTGAGTTCGAAATCCTCTCTCAGTTTCGGACAGTTTGGTTTGTCTTTTGTAGTTTTGAACATGGTAATGAGTCAATCTTAACTTGATCTATGTCTCCTAATCTTAGCATATTTTACCCCTATTGTGAAATGACTAAGATGAGTCGTTTTACCCCTATTGCGAAATGACTAAGATGAGTCGTAAAAGAATCAGCACCTAAGAATAGGAATTTTATTTCATACCCATATACTTCTGTGAAGAGTCCCCTCCATCCTTGGAGGTTTTAGGTGGCATCCCTGAAGTATGTATGTTGATAATCTTCAGACAGCCATCAACTTCGTGATCAAGCATATTAAACATTACGGTGGATCCATATTTGAAAATCACCATGTAAAAGTCCTGAAGCGAAGAATTAAAAAACACATTATGATGGGTGCTTTGCAATGAAAGTATCCTTTCCTTGAAAACAAAAACTCAGAAAGTTTGTTGCTTTAGAACTTAATGGGATGAGTTATATTTGAAAATGGTGATCAATATTTTCTCTCACACAGAAACTGAATATTCTGAAAAGAAAATGAACTTACTCGAGGAGGGAGATGAGGAGAACGAAAACCTGTAATATCACCAAATCTAAGAACAACGTAGTTGCCAATTCCAGGAGTATATGGTATTAAATTGGTTTGATTCTCATTCATTAATCCCATCAAATCTGTAACCACCCAGGAAGAAAGAAAAAATACATTAAAATTGAGAAAAATGTGACAATGATCACAAAATATTTATAATAAAATCAAATCAAAATAACATACCTATGGGATGAGCAATAAGCTCTAACTGGAACTGATGTCCAAAGATCTCCATATAGATCAACTACTCTTCTAATATTATTATTGAGTTCTCTAATTAAACCCACATTCCTACTCAAATTATCTGGTATCTTTGATTCATGGTTTTGATTTGTCTCATTAATAAGTAATATACTTTGATCTAATATGTTTTGAACTTGAACAAAACTCTTTTGAAATGTTTGTAATACTTTACTATCCACTTGTGTTCCTCCTCCTCCATTTCCTAGCCCTGAATATGTATCCCCTTCCATTCCTATAAACAAAAACAATGATTGAATCAATATTCCAATTTTCTACAAACCCATACAACTCAACTAATTCTACTGCAAAAGAAAAGAAAAATGGTATACTAAGTATAGCTAAAAATAAGAAAAACCCATTAATCAAATTAAAACAAACATAGCATTATAATTGTAACACCAATTCCTAGAATCCTGATTCTGTTTTCAAGTTTCAAACTTGTAAATTGAAATTCCCCAAAAATCAGCTAAAATCTCCCAAGTAAAAAAAAAACAGAATATTCTTAATATTTGAAGAAAAAGAAAATTAGGGTTGGGATCAAAAAAAAAAAAAAAAAAAAAAAAAAAAAAAAAAAAAAAAAAAAAAAAGTTTAAGAATCAACCTTGAAGAAAACAATTGAATCAAAGAAAGAGAAATAGTACATGTAGATTGTGAAGTAAACTTCTGCTGTAGGGAGAGATGAAAGAGAGTGTGTTGAGAGAAAACGATGCCGATCGAAAGCGTATAAAAATTATAATAATCGCAGCGGAATAGAGTTATTGAAAAGTAACCGATAAAATAGATAAAAATTGATACAAGTTAGTTGATCTTTAAAGAGATCTTCTAATATTTAGAAGTTTATCTAGACTTCGTTAATTCATTACGAATAACGACTATAGATATGAGATTAGTATTCAGATTTTCGGGTAAACCCAATTATGAATAAAAATCAACATTAATAAACTCAACAAGTTTAATGAAAATAAAATAATTATAATTAATCAAAAACTCTCCCTAATTTTCGTTTATGGAGCTCCTTATAGATAACTCCTACTAAACAAACCTTTAAGTTATCAAAAACCTATAAACTTTATACAACTTTCCTAACTTATTAAAACTCTTAAAATAAACTTTTAGACTCTTCCAAAATTACCCTAAATAATAAATCCGAAAATTAGTTATTTTTCTACTAAAAATAACATTAATAAAATATAAATAATAATAATAAAAAAATAATACATTTATTTTCCAGAAATCTCCCTCCATCAGAGAAGTATCAAGAAAAGCTAACAATAATTAAATGTTGATTTTTTGCACTTCTTTTTTGGAAGAACAGCGATAGTACAATAGAATATAAAAAGATCTCAAAGTATTCACATCCAATGGATGATGTTGTTTCACTTGATCCTGAAACAATCAGACAGTATCATTCAAACCATTATTAATTGGTACAAACCCTAGAAAAATTTCAAAATTCTCCAAGAATTTTCATTATTATACCTTGTCTGAGGCATGTGTTTGAGATCTAGAATGTGGTTTTCTACAATTATTATGAGAAGATTTCTTTGATTTGTGATTATTATTATTCACAATTTCATCTGGTTTTGAAATGGCTTCAACTTCAAATATTTTCTGACGAAAGTAATCAGAGAAAGAAAATGAGAGCAATAAGAGCTCCTAGTGAAACTGAGATTCAGTGGTGGTATTTGGATAGATCTGTTTTCTTGGTTTGGTTATAGCTGTTCCTACACAAGGAAAAGGCTCAGTTAGCTAACATCAAATAAACGATTGGAAAGAAATTATGGAAGAAAGAAGCAAAGCAAAAATCTGGAAGAGGAAAGTGAATGAAACGAATAAGAAATGAGGGGAAGGGACAGGGTCCAGAGTTATTGAGTTTAGGAGTCACGCATGAAGATGGGGAACCCGATTGACTTCTATCTATAGCCGTTAGATGAAACAAAAAACATAGGGAATAGTGAGTTGAGAAGGGGTAGATCCTGGCTACCACTACCAAACGGGAATGTATCCTGACCGCTGGATCTAATAAAATCCATGTATGTCTTATAGTATAGATATATTCCATGCATGTGTTCGTATTAAATAACTCAAAATTCTAATTCGAAAAAGTTCACATGGTATTTAACCCAAATTCTCTAAAAAAGATATGCAATCTGGATTCCTTAAGAAAAATTATATATTTTTCTAATATATAGCTAAATCAGTTATATTTTTTTATTATTATTATTTTAATTTATTATAAAAGACTATTATGTTAATGTTAATATGGTTACAAAATCATAAATCAATCTACATACAAATGGTTCATTTAAGGATAATACAATGCAACTTGATTAATCATTAGTTTAAATTTTCGATACATAAGAGAGAAAATAAAAGGCATTTGCAAAAATAAAATAAAACCAACATTAGTTTTAAAGTCTCATGTGATATTTTGGAGATATTTTTTTCATGTCTAATGTTACATAAAAGTCTCCCAAAGTATCTCAAAATTACAAATCCATGAATAACATAAGCATTTAAAGGACTTTCTAGAAGTCTCTAACCAATAACAAATAATTTTTGAAAATTTCATAAACTTAAATAAAACCTTTATCCACTAACAAAAATGTGTTTAAAAAACTCTTTTAAAGTCCCCAACGACTAACAGGTGATTTAAGATCTCTCTTAAACTCCCTATATTTCTCAATCCACCAACCCCATGTAAATTTATCTTAAAAAAAAGTTTGGTTTCGACTGATTTTGTAAAATATTATCGGATATTTGTCGAAACTAATGTTTTTGATGATATGGTAATGTTTGGTTTCGTCTAATTTCGTCGTTGAAACATTATTTGGTTGCAACTGTTTAAAAGAAAAAATGTCTAACTTAGGTTTGACTCGTAGTTGACTTTGGGTGACTCGATCTGGTTCGAATTTAAATGAGACTTAATTGGTTTTTATAAGGTTGGGTGTGTTTTTTTTCTGTTGGGTTGATTTAAAAATCAACGGGACAAATATATTTGGTGTTTGAGTTTTTGTCCAACGGTTTTACAGTTGGAGATTTTGGGTGTAAGTCTACGTGTTTTTTTTTCATTGTAAGGGCCCGCCTCTACAGTTGGTACTAACCAAATAGGAGGGCCAGACCAATATATAGATTTGTTTCCATTTTTCATTCATTGGGCTAGAGATTCATTTTCGGTTTGAGTCAGTAAGCTCCTCCTTAGAAAAGATTAAAAAAGCATAAGAAAATGAGCACGCCATATCAATAAACAATTCTCTCACTAATCGTTATTTACGGATTTTTTCACTGTATTCATTTATAATGTGTGCCGTAGATGTAATTAAATTAACGATTTTATTTTTACTCAATAGAATAATATAATGGAAATCAAATTCGTTCCTACGAAAAACGATATGTTTCAGTTATTTAAAGTGTCATAAAAGAAAGATTTTGTTTTAGGATTTTAAGCAAAGTAAATAAGAAAAATAATTAAAAGATTAGGTTGTAAGCAATGGAGATAGATACGATCGAGAAATCCTTCTTCGTTACTAAATATTTATTAAATTATTATATTCCTCTATTTATTGTTAATCACAAATTATTACCAATCGTAGGATAACAGCTAGATCAGTGTTATTCCAAAAAGTCCTTTGGTCACTTGCTATCGAAGCGCTCGAATACCAGATTCTATTTGTCTAAACCACCTAGAAGTAGCGCACTTTAAGTGTAATTTGGTCAAATACTTTATATTTTTGTCACTTTATAGGTTGATCCTAGTAGTTAGACTCTTAGCGCAAGGTCCACTTTCTAGTGTTGCTTCTACACGCGATAGCTCCACAGAATCCCTTTGCAAGGTCTCACATTCTCTACTTGTATAAGATTGTGTAGGATGTTATGATACAATTACGAATACCCCAACTCTTACTAGCTTAAGATTAATTAACAAATCAATTTAGTTGGCCACCTAAATAATTTTATAAATAATCTTAAATATTAATTTTAGTAAAAATAAATCATAATTATGTAAAGAACTCAAAATAAGTTTTATAAATAATTTAAATTGTATTTAGAACTAGAAAATCATCCTCAATCAATTAAAAAATTCGCTAGATATATTGAAGTTTATGACACAATTAAATAAAATAAAAGAAAAAAATTAAAATAATGATGCAAAAAGAATTGTCGCCAGAACGAATACTCTTCTTCCCTGCGATGTGTGCTTGCGCCTCCAATTCTTCTCGATATTTTTTTATATTTTTTCTATGTGTTTCGGCGGTGTCTACACAAGGCTATATATAGCCTACAACTCAATCACGCACACAAAAAATACGTGTTTGATAAGGACTAAGAGGCGGTGAATAGAATTTTTGAACTTGAAAACTAAGTGAACAATGATTCAGTGTAACAAGGAGTAAGTTAATAAGATGCGCACAACTTTTTATTGGATGGAACATTAGTGAGATCCAGATGGACGGTTGTGACTTCTCTCAGTATCCAGTGTACATCCAATTTTGTGTTATTTTTTGCACCAAATTCTCACCTTTCCTTCTCCGCGTGAGATCAATTCTGTTAAGTTCCTGATCTGGAACCCAAGAACATGTTAATGGAGTTGAAGGAAAATGAAGGGAAATTCTTGCAGAGAAGAATTGGGAAAAGTAGAATTTTATTAATATTCCAAAAGCTGCTACAACAGACTGTGTGGATTTGGTTTTATACCAGATTAACTCACACGAAAATCCCACACGCTCAACTAATGGCTAATCACTTAATGGCTAATATAATTGCCAATTACAAACTGACACCTGCCCTATTAACTGACAATCAAAACTAACTTCCACCAGCTAACTACTTGATTTTGGCACTCCATTTTGGGTCCTTGCCACCACTGCTACCAAGCACCCTCTCCAACGACTACAGGCCACCATTCCTATAACAGAATCCTAACAATACCCCCTGCCAAAAATCTTCCTTGTCCTCAAGGATATGAATCTGTTGCTTGATCAAATCTAGGAAATTGTTGCTTTAATATTTCAGAGTCTTCCCAGGAAGCATTCTCTTCTGTCAGCCCCCTCCATTGTACCAACCACTTGGTACTAACAGTGCGTAAGCCTGCACTGTTTCTCTTGAAAACCATCTTACTACCCAAGACTTTAAGAGGCTCCAGTTGATGTTTTTCCTCCAAATCTGGTAAAGTATGGAGTGGTTGAACTTGTGCACCTAGCTTTTTCTTGCGGCAGCTTACATGAAACACAGGATATAACTTACACTGAGGAGGTAAGAGGATTTTGTAAGCTACTTGTCCCACACGCTGCAGCACCTGGAATGGTCCAAAAAATCTGGGTTGTAACTTGTGAAATGAGTGATTAGCCAGAGAGCGCATCTGGTATGGGACTAATCTTAAGAATACCAGATCCCCTACTTGGAATTCTCTTTCAGATCTCTTTTTGTCAGCTTGTGTCTTCATCCTATGTTGAGCCTGTAACAAGTTGTTGTGTAAAATTTGCAACATCTTGTCCCTGTTGGTCAGCTCTTCTTCTACAGCTTTTACTCCAGCTGATCCTGTCTCATGGGAAGAAATGATGGGTGGAGAATACCCATACAATACTTGAAAGGAGGACATCTTAGTTGCAGTATGATGGGAAGTGTTATAACTCCACTCTGCCCAGGGCAACCACTTAACCCAATCCAAAGGAGCATATGATGTGAAACACCTTAAGTAAGTTTCAATACATCTGTTTACTACTTCAGTTTGACCATCAGTCTGGGGGTGGTACCCAGAACTCATGTTAAGCTTTGAACCATTGAGGTGGAAGAATTCCTTCCAAAACTGACTCAAGAAAATAGTATCTCTATCACTTACTATAGAGGTGGGCATACCATGCAGCTTAAAAACATTGTCAATGAATACCTGAGCCACCATTGAAGCAGTATAAGGATGAGACAATGCCATGAAATGAGCATATTTAGAGAGCCTGTCCACTACAACAAAAATTACTGTTTTCCCTTTAGATTTTGGCAACCCAATAATAAAATCCATGCTTATGGATGTCCAAACCTGCTCAGGAATTGGTAGTGGATTCAGCAGTCCTGGAGGAGAGCAAGTTTCATATTTTTGTTGTTGACACACTGCACATTCAGAGATAAATGTTTTAATGTCTTTTTTCATCCCTTCCCAATAGAATGATCTCTTAATTCTCTGAAATGTCTTGAGGATTCCATTGTGTCATGACACTGGACTTGCATGACACTCTTCCAACACCTTGGTTTTCCACTCAGAGGTAGGACTGAGTACAATTCTGCCCTTGTACTTCAATAGACCATTCTCATAGGTCAGTTGAGGGGAAGAAAAAGCTCCACTAGAGTGATAGGCCTTTACCTTGTCCATGATATATGGTTCCTTCTCCAAGTGTGTTCTCAGCTCATCTATCCAGTTATAGTAGGGATAAGATATACCTAGTAGCTCCAGAACAGACACATTAGTATTGACTCTAGACAATGCATCTGCAGCATTATTCTCATAACCCTTTTTGTACTGAATTTCATAATCATAGCCCATCAACTTGCTTACCCATTTTCTTTGGAAGGTAGTATTAGCCTTCTGATCTAGAAAATACTTCAAACTGTTATGATCTGTCTGGATTATGAAATGCTGTCCCTGCAGATAATGCTCTCATTTCTTTATTGCATGCACTATTGCTATGAGTTCCTTCTCATACACAGATAAAACTGGATTCTTAATTCCCAGAGCCTGACTAAAATATGCTATTGGTCTATTTTCCTGCTGCAGCACTGCACCAATGCCAGTGTCAGAGGCATCACTCTCTATGACAAATGGATTGGAGAAATCTGGTAAGGCCAAGACCTGTGGGCTAATCATGATTCTTTTCAATTCAGTGAATGCCTCAACTTCTTCAGAAGTCCACTTGAAATTATTTTTCTTCGTCAGTTCAAATAATGGTTGGCATATCTTGCCATAACCTGGACTATACTTCCTGTAATATCCAGTAAGTCCCAAAAATCCCCTCAATTGTCTAAGAGTGCTTGGTTGTGGACACTCTTAAACGACTGTCAACTTGTCAGGATCAGGAGCTACTCCAACTTCTGTCACTACATGTCCCAAATAGTTAATCTGTTTTGATCCAAAATCACACTTGGACTCCTTCAAGAATAACTGGTGAGTGTGCAACATTTTGAAAGTAAGCCTTAAGGTGTGATAAGTGATCTTTCCAGTTCTTACTGTATACTAGTATGTCATCAAAGAAAACCAATATGAATTTTCTCAAGTAAGCCTTAAAAATTTCATTCATTAAGCTTTGGAATGTGGTAGGAGCATTTGTCAAACCAAATGGTAGAACTAGAAACTCATATAGGCCTTCATGAGTTCTGAAAGCTGTTTTATGTATATCTGAGGGTGTCATCCTCACTTGATGATATCCAGCTCTTAGATCTAGTTTTGTGAAAACTCTAGCACCAAAAAGTTCATCTAAGAGGTCATCTATCATAGGAATGGGATAATTATTTCTGATACTCATGCTGTTCAACTCCCTATAATCCATGCACATCCTCCAAGTACCATCTTTCTTTTTAACTAAAAGAACTGGAGATGAAAATGGGCTTTGACTTGGTATGATGAATCCTGAATCAAGGAGGTCTCTAATAGCAAGCTCAATCTCAGTTTTCTGTAAGGGACCATACCTGTATGGTTTTCTGTTCACTGGCTTGGATCCAGGATTGAGCAAAATTTGGTGATCACAATTCCTTTCTGGAGGTAGTGAGTTGGGAGTCTGGAATAAGCTCTTGTATTCTTGCAATAATCCTTGCAGACTTGTCTCTTCATGTTTAGACAAATGTTTATAAGTTTCTTGCTCCTTCCCTTCTAGATTACAAATCACATAGGCAAATTTGGTGATCTCCATCATCTTTCCCATTTGCTTAATGGTCACTATGTCTGTATAGGGAGGTGGAGATACCATCTGGTCCAACACATAAGATTGTCCCTGTATATTAAACTCCAGACTCAACTTTTTTTTTTTTTTTTTTTTTTATTTTTTTAATCCCAAGTGAGTTTGCCCAAAGTAGACAACCACTGGACTCCAAGCACTACATCACAGCCACCTAGAGGAAGCAACCTTAGATCAATATTCCCCTTATAGTTTCATAGCTCTATAAGAATATTTCGGAACACTCCTCCTCCTTTGATTGTACTACCATCTGCTATCATCACATTTACTGGATCTTCATGTTGAGGAGTCCAATTGAGCCTATGAATAAGCCTGGAGTCCATAAAGTTATGTGTACTGCTAGAATCTAGTAGTACCTTAACTTCCACACCTCTAAGTCTACCACTAACTTTTATAGTTTTTACATTTAGCATTTGCTCAGCTCCAAACAAGGGCGTACTCACTCAACTGAATTGATGATAATGAAGTTGAAGGTTGGGAAGGGTCCTGAAATTCTTCTACAGTTTCTGTAGGCTCATCTTCTGACAACTCTTCTACCAAATCTATAACCAATGCTTGCACATGTCCAGCTTTTGTGGTTCTTTCTTTGCATGTATGACCTCTAAACCATTTCCCATTACAATAATAACACAAATTATTGAGTGTTCTATCTGTAACTGCAGAGGGAGAGATCTTTTTATACTCTAATCTGGGAAAATTCTTTACTGGATCTGTGTTTATTTTTGGTGTAGGTTGATTAAACACTCTATTAATTGGTCTTTGGAAACTGGAGTTCAAGGCTCTAATTTTAGAGTTCAGTTGAGCACCAATGGATATAGCTTCATGCACTGTTGCTGGTTTTAGCAACTGGACATCAAATCTCATCCTTAATTTCCTCCAATAAAGAAACTCTTAAGAGCATCTTGTGATATTCCTGATGTTCTAATAGCAAATTTCCTGAAAGTAGATACATAATCCTGGTAATTACCTGATTGTCTCAATTTGAAAAGTGATGAAGTAAAATCTATGTAGTCAGCAGGGCCAAATTCTTTGCATAACTCTGCTACAAACATATCCCAAGTAGGATTAGATCTGTCATATCCTTGCCAATAAAACCACTGCAGGACCTCTCCTTCCAGTTGGAAGGAAGCTATGGTTACCTTTTGCTCTGCTGGTACCTCATAAAACCTAAAGTATTGTTCCACTTTGTAGATCCACAACATTGGATCATCTCCTTTGTTGAATCTGGGAAGTTCAACTCTATGTTGAGAATTATTCCTTCCAACAACACTTAAGTTTTCTCTTCTATGATTTTGATTCCCTACTGGATTTGTACTTTCAACACCTTCAGGATGTACATGATTAGCATTTCCAGTATGCTCATTACTGTTATTAGCTCTTGTTTCTTGCATAAAATGAAAGATAGTGCTTAATTGATTTGAAAACTCATCCATCCTGGAGGTGAGTCCATCCACCCTGCTTGTAGCTCCATTGAGACCTAGAGATAGACCTGAGACTCTATCACTTAGATTTGAAATCTCATGATTGAATTCAGTCCATTTTTCCTCAAGATTTGAAATCCTGGCTGTATGATTTGTCATTGCTAGCAGTAAACAGTATACAGAAGTTATTAACAATCATTCAAACTCGAAACAAAGCTCTGATACCAAATGTTAAGTTCCTGATCTGGAACCCAAGAACACGTTAATGGAGTTGAAGGAAAATGAAGGGAAATTCTTGCAGAGAATAATTGGGAAAAGTAGAATTTTATTAATATTCCAAAAGCTGTTACAACAGACTGTGTGGCTCTGGTTTTATACCAGATTAACTCACACGAAAATCCCACACGCTCAACTAACGGCTAATCAAACTTAATGGCTAATATAATTGCCAGTTACAAACTGACACCTGCTCTATTAACTGACAATCAAAACTAACTTCCACCAGCTAACTACTCTTGATTTTGGCACTCCATTTTTGGGTCCTTGCCACCACTGCTACCAAGCACCCTCTCCGACGACTACAGGCCACCATTCCTATAACAGAATCCTAACAAATTCTCAGAAGATAACTCTCCCTATTTTCTCAAACTCTCAGCAAGCTAATCTATAACCTCAACTGAATTCTCGTTCACGCAAACTCGATCATTTTTTCGAACCAACACCGACAGAATCTAGTCATCCTCTATCTCGAACCCAAACACCACTTCAAATCCTCTTTTTCCCGGACTTTTCGAAACAGATGTGTATCCAAGTCTCCTAACCCCACCGGAAGTCCTAAAGTCCATTAACCACAGCTCACTGCCAACTAAACTATTAAGAAACCACAGCTCCGCTTATCTCTCCGTCTTTGCCATTAACATCCTTTAAATACATCTTTTCTCGAGTATCGAGATCAACCACCACCATCAACAGGTTTATCTTATTAGCCCCATGAAAAGAAGTATAAAAGATTAATATGGTTGCCCATGATTAACCCTTCCTCTGTTTTGTGTCGTGAGGTAGTAGCTTAGGTGGGGCGACCAACATAAACAAATAGCAAGCCATCCCACAATTAATTAAGCATGTTTCATTGGTGCCGCATTAGCAAAATTGTCTACTTTAGCCGCAAACCTTATTTTAACTTTCATTTAGCCAAATTTTCTCGTAACTTCGGATTGTACGTACCACCTATAAAAATAATTAAAAATACATTATTAATGTAATTTCAAGTGCTAGCAAATATAAATTAAACGGTAAAAATGTATAAATTATGCCCATATCACCCCACAGGTTCATTAACTCGATTAAAAGCATCACCATTACCTCATTTCCGTCACCATTCTGCTACTATCAACTTCCATCAACTATCGAAATCACAGGCTCCATCTTCGATCAATGGTAACACCATATTCATGTTTCTGCCGACTACCATCATCGACCAATAATGGCAGTAACCACTTTTTTTGATCCACAGACAAGCTCGAGTATACCTTCCACCATCTCATCACGATCAATCATCACAGCAGCCTTTCAAATTATCACATTATCGAGCTTTCAACTCATCATAGAAACCCACTCCAATCAATTGCAGCAGCTTCCAACAATCACCATCATCGTGATCATCATGATCACTTCGAGCTCATCACAACTTCCATGACTATCACAGGCCTTCGCAGCAACATCCATATCTACCAAAACCATCTCAAATGGAAACAATCACCACCATCCTTAACCAACTTCCCTTCTCTTCTATCGAATGAAAACAATCCTTCTTCTCCCAATTTACTCTACCCAACATCCAAAAGCCATGAACCCTAACTTCTCAAGTCGAACTAAAGAAGAAGATGGTGGCCCCTAGTAAATGTTGTGGCGCTCTTAGTATTATTCAAATAGTGGCATCCCTTATTCAAGTATGCACTTATCAAATTCCCCCACACTTAGATTTTTCTAGTCCTCGAGCAAACTATATATCCTAAACTAAGCTAATATACAATAATTCCTTTTCGTTGAGGATACAATTACACTTAGCATGTGTAACGAGTCTTTAAACCCCTAGGTGTCCCTAGTGGAAGAGTTATAGTCTCGTGAGGGTTTACAAGAGGTATACCAACAAAACCTACTCCAACTTTAGAATCACAACTATGAGGACATAAAGTTTCTGCACACTAATAATAAGAAGTTAGAAATGCCAAAGAACAGTATTCTCATGCTTAACTCTTGAGTTAGGAGAAAACCACCATATGAAAGAATCCAGGTTCAAGAGCGACCAAATAAGCATTCTGCCTCACCAATAGGATTTTATGAATTTGACACCCAAAAGACGCGCTTTATGGTTCTCATGTGTGCAGGCAGGAGTGAAGATGGAAATCCTGCACAAAAGGAAACCTTCTGAATTATATGAAGATGTTATCCCATAGAAATGTGGGATGAAAAAGAACCTTTTTTTTCTGATAACCTCTAAGAAAGGAAATCGACCAGTGTGTAAGGATGGGAAATACTTACTTACCTTCTCACCCGGTCTACAATCAACACCACTCTCATAGCAAATAGAAACGTCTTCGGTCTTCAACTGTAGATGATGAACTCTTGAAATTTCGTAGAACTTTGACAAATGCAACTCTTTTCCTCAATTTCTTGTTGCTTGAAACCTCTTTATAAATTTCGTCTTCCCACGGCCTTATTGAATGAATACAAAAACAAAATAAATTTCCTTTTTTTTTCTTTTTTTCTTTTTTTTTTCTTCTTTCTTTTTCAATGATTTTTTTTAATTAATAAACTAAAAAGATATAATAAAACTAATATGGCCCTGGTATAAGGACTTTACCACTTGATTCTTCACAACTTGTATTGTCTCGATATCATAAACTTCATAAAAATTCACATCTTTTACTTTTCTTTGCACTTTTAGTCTTCAACTTGGATATAAAATTTTTACTCCTCTTTTTTGTTGCTTGCAAACCTTGACTGTATTCAACTTTCTTCATGATTTTGATATCCCTCTGCTTGTTGATGATGATGTATTTTTATTGTTGCATGTTATGTCGAGAGAATGGTGTCAACTGCAAACAAGACTACAAGATAGAGTTAGCAATTCTGATGACACCCTCATGATTGATAAAATTAGCACTCAACAGATCAAAAAGTAGTGTTGAAGGGGTACGAGGTTGGGTTGCTCATCATTCTACAGGAATTTGCACAGATGAGAAACTCTAAACAGAAAATTGAAGGTTTGGCCTCACCCATGGTTATTGAATGATCAGCCTCTTTAATACTGTATTCTCTACCGGCGAATTTAAGTCCATTTTTGTCATCTCTAGCCTCTCAACAACTAAGCAACCCGAATATAGTTCTCTAATACTTCTAGGTTTAGTTATTTCTGTTAGAACTCCATATGTATACTTAACTGTAAGTGTACTAAGTGACTCTAAATTCTCTAAAAGTTGGAGGTTTTCATGCAAATATGTACAAAAGGTTTAAAAATTCTACCTACAACAGTGAATACTAAAAATTTATATGTTTAACCACTCCCCCACACTTAATATTTACATTGTCCTCAATGTAAATTGACTCTTCCGATGGAAAATCAAGATGGAAAATCCTAACATGATATGAAAAACTAAGAAAAATCAAAAGATAGAAATAGAAATAGAAATACAAAGTGTAGTGTTGAATAAAATTGAATCATTTTTTTCTGAGTTCTACTGATTCTTTTCTGAATCATATCTTACCCTGATGGGTTGCCTCCCATGCAGTGCTTGGTTTAAAGTCGTCATCCCGACTCTCTACTCGCCCGTATTACTCCTCCAGAGGGAGCAAATCCTGAAGTTCAATTACATCCACATTCTTGATGTAATTTAAAAGTGGTAAATAAAGATTCGTTACTCAGACTTGTGAAGATTGATTTTAAATTTAATTTCTAAACTAAAAGTATGAAAACTCAAATATTTTTTATAAAGTAAGGAGAAAAACTGAGACTAGGATTCCACTATTTTCCAATTTCAAAGTGATTAAGTTTAATCATGCAATTAAAACATTTTAATTTGATTCTAAATCATTGCTAAAATAAATTTTTAAAACAACAACTGTATAACAAAAGCATGGAGTATCTAGGGACCTAAGCCGAGGCATGCACCATCTAACGGAATCACAATTGCTTAACAAAAATCTTTTAAATCAATTTTTAATCAAGGCAATTAATCATAAATAAATTGTATAAATTAATTAAATAATTATCACATATTTTTTGGAAAAGTAACTTCCTCCGTAGCCTCAGAGATGAAGTTTAGCTCCTCATTGTAATGGCAAAACTCTCAAAAATCGATTTCATAACTCAAATAATGCTTACAATGGGAATAGAAACGCTCTCAGGAATTTTGATACGCTTATAGCGTTACAATGAGTAGTTCTGTCCGTTACATAAGAGATTAAAAGAGTATGGCAAAGAAGTACGGTTTCTATCGCTATTGGAAAAAGAAGGGATTTTATGACACTATGAACGACAGTTCGTCTTTGTAGTTTGTTCTTCGTGTTCTTCTTCAATGGCAGCAGCAGCAGAAAAATTCTTCGTCTGTGTGAGCTCTGTTCTCTCCCTAAGCTTCACCAATCCCTCTCTCCCTCTGGACACCTCTAAGCTTCCTATATGTACTAATCACAGCCCTAATCCTCCTCAAACTTCCTTTAATTCTTCATTGAATCACCGATCAGGAATTTCCAAAAGAGAAAAAACTTTTTCCTGATTTCTTTTTCTTCCTTGGTTTAGCAATGATATAAAGAGAATCAACTGATCTCTTTTAGTGCTTTCCCAATTAACTTTAGTTTCCTAATCAAGAAAATTCCATAATCACGATAGTTTCCAAATTTCAGTCTTGGTTTCCTCTCTTTTTTTTCACGCTGTTCCGTGAAGAGAAATGTCTTCCCGCCAATTTTTGAAGTTTGAATTTTGGGTGTGGTTGCCCTTAACCAAAGTGTGGGTGCCTTAATCCAAGTTGAGGGTGCCTTTAACAATTCTCCAAAAACACCTACGAAGCAATAAAAACCATAATAAATACAAAATTGAATACCAACAATATATAATATTGAGATCATATCAGACACAACAATGTGTCTATCAATTCTTCGTTGGGAAGTTTTTATAATATTGCTTCAACCTATGGTCGTTTACTTTAAAAATTGTTCCCATCGTGAGACTAGTAACCTCAACTGCACCACAAGGAAAAACATTAGTAACAACAAATGGTCCACTCCATCGGGACTTTAATTTACCGGGAAATAGTTTAAGACGAGAATTAAATAGAAGAACTTTTTGTCCCACAACAAAAAAAAATCGAGAAATCATTTTGTCATGGAAAAAGCTTAGTCTTCTCCTTGTACATACGGGAACTCTCGTAAGCATCATTACGTATCTCCTCTAGCTCATTAAGTTGTAACTTTCTTTGTTTTCCCGCTTTACCATACTCCATATTGCACATCTTTACCGCCCATAAAGCCTTATGTTCAAGTTCAACCGGGAGATGACAAGCTTTTCCATAAACCAACCGATATGGAGACCTACCAACCGGTGTCTTGTATGCCGCTCTATACACCCATAATGCATCACTAAGCCTTAAACTCCAATCTTTGCACGTAGTATTGACGGTTTTCTCTAAAATAGACTTAATCTCACGATTCAAAATTTCAGCTTGCCCACTAGTTTGTGGGTGGTAAGGAGTACCAATCTTGTGCGTGACGTTGTACTTCTTGAGAAGAGTGTGGAAGGATTTTTGAAAGTGTGAATCTACATCACTGATAACCACATGTGTTGTTCCATGTCCAGTGAAAATATTTTCCTTCACAAACTCACAAACAACTTGAGAATCATTAGTAGGGGTGGCTTCAGCTTCCACCCATTTCGAAACATAATCCACAACAAGAAGTATATAAAACTTTCCATGCGAATTAACAAAAGGGCCCATAAAATCAATTCCCCACCCATCGAATATTTTTACAGCAAGAATCCGTGTGAGTGGCATATGATTTCAAGCACCTCGATTACCCGTTCGTTGACATCTATCACAAGTTTTATAAAAAAGCATATGCATCCTCGAATTGGGTGGGCCAATAAAAGCCACTCTCAGAAACTTTGAAAGAGGTACGTTTAGAACCAAAATGGCCACCACAAGCATAAGAATGACAAAAAGATAGAATGGATTGAAATTCAGAGTCAAGTACGCACCTGCGAATAATCTGATCAGCATAGTATTTACACAAGTAGGGCTCAGCCCACACATACTGCTTGGATATCTTCTTAAGCTTTAGATTTTGAGAACTAGACATTGTACTAGGTACCTGCCTCGTAACCAAGTAGTTCATTATATCAACGTACTAAGGTGTTGAATCTTCTATTGAGAAAAGTTTTTCGTCTGGGAAACGATCTTATAAGGGAAGTTCTTCCTCGGAAACAACAAGTCTACGAAGATGATCTGCAACTGTATTCTCAACACCTTTCTTGTCTCTAATTTCTATGAAAAATTCGTGCAACAATATAATCCAACGTATAAGCATTGGCTTAGCTTCTTTCTTCTTGAGTAGGTATCTAAGTGTTGCACGATCAAAATATACAACCACTTTTGTGCCACCAAGTATGATATAAATTTTTCAAGTACAAAAACTATAGCCAACAACTCTTTCTTCATGGTAGAATAGTTGATGTGTGCATCGTTTAGGGTTTTAGATGCATAGTAAATCACGTGGGATAATTTGTCCACTCTTTGAACCAAAACGGCTCCAACTGCATAGTCACTTGCATCACACATCAACTCGAATGGTAAACTTCAATTTGTCAAAGGCATCCTGCACTCCTTTTTGAAATTAAAAACAACCTCCTTTTGCAACAATTTGCACATCGGTATTGAGATTTTGGAGAAATCCTCGATAAGCCTCCTATAAAAACCTGCATGACCAAGAAACGAGCGAATCTCCCTCACTGAAGTAGGGTATTGTAAGTTTCTTATTAATTCTATCTTTGATTTTTCTACTTCGAGCCCTCGAGAACACAACGTGACCGAGCGCTATACCATGGTTTACCATAAAGTGACATTTCTTCCAATTTAGAACAAGGTTAGTGTCTATGCATCTTTTAAGCACAATTTCAAGATTCTCTAAGCAAATATCAAAAGAATCACCATAAACACTAAAATCATCCATAAATACCTCAATGATGCGTTCCACATAGTCAGAGAATATACTAACCATACATTTCTGAAAAGTGGCAGGCGCATTGCAAAAACCAAATGGCATCCTTCTATATGCAAATGTACCAAAAGGACAAGTAAAAGTAGTCTTCTCTTGATCATTTGGTGCAATAACAATCTGACTGTAGCCCAAATAACCATCCAAAAAGCAATAATGTGAATGTCCCGAAAACCTCTTTAACATCTAATCAATGAAAGGCAAATGAAAGTGATCCTTTCGGGTAGCAGAATTAAGATTTCTGTAATCTATGCATACTCTCCATCCTATTTGGACTCGTATAGGAACAATTTCATCATCTTGATTTCTTATAACGGTAACACCAGACTTCTTTAGTACCACCTGTACCGGATTAACCCACTTACTGTCAGAAATTGGGTAAATCACCCCCACATTTAGCAATTTGAGAATCTCTTTCTTCACGACCTCCACCATTGGGGGGGTAAGCCTACACTGGGCATCACGTACTGGCTTGACATCATCTTCTATTAAGATTATATGCATGCAAATGGATGGACTAATGCCTTTGATATCAGCAATTGTCCAACCAATGGCCGTTTTTTGCTCCTTCAGAACCCTAAGCATACATTCTTCTTGTATGGTCGTGAGGTTCTTTGCAATAATCACCGGAAGCTCTTCTTTATCACCCAAGCAAGCACACTTTAAGTAATCAGGAAGAGGCTTCAATTCTAGTTTAGGTGCCTACACAATAGAAGTTAAAGGAACCTCATTGGTTACGGATAAAGAAATATAAGAAATATTACCCGTTTTAGCTTCTTGTAATTCCGTCAAGGGACCACACATCTCCACTAGATCTTTGGCTAAGTCGACGTCCAAGTTCGGTTGCCCGTTAACTTCCAATTCAACGTTATTACGCAAAAAACTCCAATTTCATCTTCATTGCTTAAATCAAGCATTTGTTGTGCTAACGAACCAATAACATCAATATAAAAAGTAGAGTGAATATCACCAGGATAACGCATGGCTTCAAATATGTTGAAGCGAATAATCTCCTTATAAAATCCCATAGTAAGTGTACTACTATCAACATCAATCTTCGTCTTTGTATTTTTCATAAATGGTCTCCCAAAGTAACGAAGTAGATGAACTATTTTCTCCATTCTGCATATCCATAATATAGAAATCAACCGGAAAGATTAACTCATTCATTTGAACTAACACGTCATCCACGAGTCCCTTAGTATATATGTTGGACTTGTTTTCTAATTGAATAATAATCCGTGTCTCTTTTAAAGGTCCAAGATTCAAAGAATCATAAATATCGGCTGACATAACACTTATGGATGCTCCCAGATCAAGTAAAGCACGCTCAAACCTCTTAGTACCTATAGTAATTGGCACCGTAAATCCTCCAGGATCCATATAATTTGCAGGCATCTTCTTCAACAGCATAGCCATAGCACTCTTGCCCACCTTAGTGACTTCATTAGAAATCAACCTATCCTTCAAAAACTTGGCATATCTAGGCATAGTTTTGATGAATTCAATAAATGGGATGTTGATTTGCACTTTCTTGAAGATATCCATGATTTCCTTATCTTGAGCTTCTTTCTTGGACTTGGCAAAACGACTAAGAAAAGGAGGTGGTATGGTAAAGGTAGGAACCGTATCCTTAGTTTTTCCGGTTGAGATTGGCTTTTCCTTTGGCACGGTTTCCTCCTCTACTTACTTTTCTAAGTCACCATTAACCTTATCTTTTTGTTGTGGTTCTTCAACTTGCCTTCCACTTCTTAAGATCACTGCATTAACGTGTTCTCTCGGATTCACAAAAGGTTGTGATGGAAAATTTGTTGATGCTTGTTCCTTGAGTAAATTCACATCAGTTTCCAATTTCCCCACTTGAGTCTGCAAGTCTTTGATAGCAGATTTGTTCTTCTGTTGACTTTGTTGAAACATAGAAGTAAGACCCTGCATTCGCTACATCATAGCGTTGAACTTGTCATCAATGGACGAGCCTTGCTCCTTGGATTTTTGTGGTTGTTGTAATTGTTGTTGTGGTTGAAATCCACTTTGTCACCCATAATCTGGCATAGGAGATGCGACTTGCTTGTTTGCATAGCTAAAATTTGGATGATTTCTCCAACCAGGATTGTAAGTGTTCGAGTAGGTATCATACCTTGGCCTCTTATTAAGAACATTTACCTCATCCTCCTCTTCATATGAAGGAAGAACTGTAAAAGCTATACGTTGTACCATCTTTTCCACACTACCCATTTTTTGCTCTATATGTGAGAAATCTCCCATCTCGTTGACTCTTCTGATACTTGAATCATTTCTTGTGTAAAATTGATGAGAATTCGATGCCATACTCTCAATCAAACTAGTTGCCTACGAGATCGTTTTTTCATTAAGTGAACCACCGGCGGCTGCATCAATCAAATTCCTCTGTTCCGTAAGTAATCCTTCATAAAAGTATTGAATGAGGAGAGTTAAGGATATGTTATGGCGTGGGCAGGTTGTGGTATGGGCAGGTTGCCAATAATCTCTTGTACCTCTTCCAGTATTCATAAAGAGACTCTCGAGTAATCTGTAAAATTCTACTAATCTCTTTACGAACAGAGGCCGCCTTAGAAGCAAGAAAATACTTCTCTAGAAATAAATTTTTTATTTTAGTCCATGTTGTAACACTACTTGGAGGAAGGTAATATAATCACTCTTCATCTAGATCTATTAAATAAAATGGAAAAGCTTGCAACATAGCTTTATCATTGTCTTTGGTACCTTTCCTAAGACATCTCATCTTATGCTGAAATACTTGAAGATGACGGTTCGGATCTTCGCCTGGAAGACCCTTGAACTTCGAAAAATGATAAATTAGATTCGACTTCAGTTCCAATGGCACAACTATGTTAATACACAGTGGTTATGAATCTAAACATGGAGAGGTCAACTCTCGTAACTTCTTCTCTGGAGGTTGAGGACCACACATCTCTGCTAAAGGTGGATCTTGTAGCAAAAACTGAGGTTCTTGTAGTGTTGTCCCCCTTCGAGTTTGAATTCTGCACCTTCTGTAATCCCAATGTTTAGGTGCTAGAGATTAAGTACATGTAACCAAAATAAATCTAGAAAACGAAGTTAAAATCTAAAAATAAACCTAAAAAATAAAATAAAAGAAAATAAATAACAACTAAAACCGATTGTTCCCCGGCAGCGGCGCCAAAATTTGATGCATGTCGTAGATGCAATCAAATTAGCGATCTTATTTCCACTTAATTAAAGACTAATATAATGGAAGTCAAGTTCGTTCCCACGAGGAGCGAGGTGTTTCAGTTGTTTAAAGTGTCACAAAAAGGGGATTTTTTTTTTAGGATTTTAAGAAAAGTAAATAAAAAAAAAATTAAAAAGATTGTAAGCAATGGAGAGAGAGATGATCGAGGAATCCTTCTCCGTTACTAGATATTTATAAAATTGTTATATTCATCTATTTATTATTAATCACAAATTATTATCAACTTGTTTTAGGGTGAAAACAAATGTACTGCAAAGTGGTACTTTCAAGTAGGTTTGAGAGACCAAGCTCGAATAGGACGACCCTAAACCAAGAAATAGTTGTTCACGTCCTGCTTCGATTACAAAGATGGAAAGGATTTGGGTAGGTATTAGGTAAGGAAAGCGAAGAAGATTGATGATAAATGTCAGTAGTGTGTGAAGAAGAATGGGTTCTCCGTAGAGGAATCGCTAATTCTGTAGGTTTTGGTTTCTTCAGACTGATTGTTTTTATTGTTTGTTTCTGTCTTGTTTTGAATAGATAAGAATCATCTATTTATAGTTTAAAGAAGATACAATGATATAATCGTAAGTTATAGAAGTTAGGGAGAGATAGAGAAGTGATGATTGTGGAGATTGTATTGGGGTGGTTCCCGGAAAGTAGGGAAGACCTGTCTGACCACTACTCCTCATCCTCTCAACTGCTCTGTAACCACCCACTTCTTGTTACCTTCTTGTTCATGGGGGTTGTGTCACCACCCACGATGTCGTAGACCGCCATACCAATACCTAGTGAGATTCCCCCCATGTTGTATTTGATATCTCGTGAAAATGGTGGAGTTATAAACCACTATGGTTTTGATTAAGTCAAGTCAAGTCAAATGACTTGCTAAGTTAATGGGGTAAGTTGTCCGACTCACTTGATTGATAGGCAAACTGATTAGTGTCGAGCCTGGTAATTTTAGTGGTCATGTACTTGTTTGAAAGTAACATGGCATATTTAATGGCTAAGTATTAACTTAGAAGCGACTTATCGTAAGTCTGAGATACTTTTGAGCCCAAATGCTATAAAGGTGTCCTCGAGCAAGGAGACTTGCTAGAATTCATACAAGACTCAATGTGGGACCTATATTGAGAAGAAATGCATATTTCTGAGAAAGCAACTAGCAAATCCAACACTAGCTACTTAGCGCAAATAAGATGGTGCTAACTCTCTTAACGTAAAAGGCTAGTGTGTCAACGTCTCAGGAGTAAGACCAACATGCAGAAATTTTGGAAAATGTTAATTGTACTAGGGCTAGAAGGATAGCACCAAGGAGGTTTGTAGTTAGCACTTCAATCGTATAGTTAGCACTGAGGTTTTAACAAAAATATACTTGTAGCTAAGTTGCTAAATATGGTTAAGGACGCGATAGCCTTTAGAGGCGCGTTGGGTTTTGCTAGGAATGCATTGAAGCTAGGGAAAGTGCGTCAGCACCAAGGGAATATCCACGTCAAGGGCGTCAACAAAAAGCAAGGATGCTAGCCACAAGTAAGGGCGTTAGCCACATCAAGGGCGCTAGCCATAGCAAGTGTGTTAGTCACAACAAGGGTGTTATCCACAACAAGGGCGTTAGCCACAACAAGGGCGTTAGCCAAGGGCGTTAGCCACATTAAGGGCGTTAACGCAAGCAAGGGCGTTAGCGCTTTTGCTGCTAAAGTTAGGTTTAGCATTTTGGTGCTAGGGTTTAGGTACCAAGCTGATCATACGTGGGCTAAGGCCTTATTAGGCTAAAATGTACTAGCTAAGAACATTTTTAGTTAGTTGGCAACTTTGAGGCGCTAGGGTTTAGCATTAGGAAAATTAGCACTTTTAGCGCTATTGTGGCTAACTAGTGCCAATGCGATGCTAAGCCGAATGGCTAATGCTATCTGGATATTAATATGAGGTAAGGCTAGGGTTATCCTAAATGAGAGGTTCAATGCATCTTTTATGACATTGTTTCTTGACTGTGGCGCATTAGAGAGAGTGGCGCATTATTTGTGGCTTATATTTAAACAAAGTGATAAAGCAGCATATTTAGGCTCAGAAGAGAAATTTGAGGTGCATTCATTGCGAATGAAGCGTTAAGGTATAATGTATTTCAGGGTTTAAGCATTAGCTATTCCCGAGTTTAATAGATGATGCTACAACATCAATTCTCATTCGATACAAGTTCAAGGAATTCAGTCGTGGAATTTATGCGACTTGAGACTAGTTCGATATAGCATGGATATTATGAGTATTGATAAGGCTACAAGGCCAATTTAGAATATACAGGTGGGATCTATGTTCTCAATTCGCTTGCGGAATATAAATAGAAGCACAGTATTCTATATTAAGCATATGCGGATAAATATGCATATATATATATATATATGTTCTTGTTGCTTAGTAGAGGGCAATTTTACAATTCTAGCCCTTGTCAAAAACTCACCATTTACATTAAGTACCCTGCTTAGTGAGGAACATTGATGTTGCACAGTAAGCACTTAGATGGTGACAATATGCTTTCAGTAATTATATATGCATGATTGAAATTTTAATAGTAGAGAAAGATTTACTTAGCTTCCAGGACCTGAAGATATGCACCCCTTAGAGTTAAATTCGTTTGGGGATAGTAGGCGCCCTTGTTCCTGCTTGGAATGTTGGCTATCACGGGCAGGAAGGACTATCATTGACGAGGTAAAAGAAAAGGCGACCTTGCGCCATTTTTTCTCTATTTTCTTTGGTTTCCTAATTGGAAAATGACTCTTCAAGTCGATACCTATATATAGGCTTCTTCCCCCTTTTATGTATATCACCATGACTTCTTTTTTTATCTTTTTTTGAAGTAGAAGTTGTTAGTGGTGGCAGTTGGTAGGTACCACCGGCCAGGAACAAGGTAAGCATATATATACATTGATAAAATCTATTTATCCAATAAAATTAGGTTTTCCAAATTTTTCTCACACATAATGCATATATATATCTTGAAAATACTGAGAATATTACTCCATCAAAACTCTAGTTTCATCATTGTTCTTCTGGAGCAAAATATATATTTTTTTAGAAGCAACAAGAATACTAGTAAGTTTAATCGTTGATTAATGGAATAAAACCTATGATAAGTCTTCTTTTCTTTCTTGCTGAAGTATTATCTTTTATTATTTTGTGTTTTATGTAGATTATGGCAATCCCCGATCGAAACCATAGCTCTGATCCTTCAAGCAAGAAACTAGGTTGCATAAGTGATGTGGTTTGGAATTACCCAATATAATAACCGCAATCGCACGGCGTCTAACTAGTAGACAACGGTAAGTACGGGTCGAACCCACAGAGAGCGGGGAAATACTGCAATCAATATCTCTAATAAACTAACCAAGAGGAATATTTTTGTGATTTTTAGATTGATAAATTAAAATAATAAACTAACTAAACTAATAAAATGTGACCGAGTAGAGAGAGTCGGTAACCAGGGTTTTACAGTATCCACCACTATTTAATTCATGAATATTTAGAGTCGCAAATATCGCTGGGACGCCCTAAACATGATGCATCAAAAAGCCCTAGTCTCAAGCATACACCATAAAATTGCGCTAGCGAAAAAATTGTACGAAACTAATTAAAGGTCTACAAATAATATTTGGCTATTCTAAGTATACCCCATCAAAAGATTTAACCTAAGCATGGAATATCAAATAAGTAGACAAACATATTTTTAGAATAACAACTGCATACCAGAAACATGGAACATCAAAACCATAGGCCAAGCATGCACCATAAACGACAATACAATTGTTTAAAGTCATGAATTTAATCTATTTAAATCATAATGGTCTGTATCAAATAT
>JAJJMC010006637.1:2021106-2080454 GCA_023531435.1 Papaver californicum | reverse complement strand
TATCACCAGCCTAGGTCTTCTTCCTGTAGCCTTTCTTATGTTCACACATTCAGAACCATCTATAGCCTTTCATATGTTCACACGTTCAGGACCATGTTCCAGTAGGCAGCAGCACCTAATGACGCACCCATCTATTACCCAACAATCAAATGGACTCGTCCAACTGACAACTGACGCAAACAGCACCAATTTCAGACCAATTTAGTTTATTTAGGCACAATCTATATATAACGTCGGATTTATGTTTATTACCTAAAAAACATAGAAACAGTAAAATTAATACAATTACAAGTGCTAACAAATACAGATTAAAAGGTATATATGTATAAATTATGCCCGTATCAATAAGCAAGAGGATGAAGGTGACTTCTCCTCAAGAAGTGCAGTCAAAAATCAGCCGTTATTTGAACAAAGTCATGAAACCTGTTCGAGGTATGCCTCTTGATCGTTTGAAGGAAACTCGTCAATATGCTCTGGATCTCTGTTTTACGATTAATGCTGAAGAAGCAGCAAGACGCAGAGAGGAATCGGAGAAGAAGAGGGTCGAGGATGAGGAACTTATAACTTTTATGGAAAAGCAACGTCTTCGAGCAATTGCTGACAGGGAGAAGAATGAACGAATAATGGGAGGAGTGCGTCCCTATTAGTGTAGCTCATGATTCTGACGCGGATGAGTATCCTTCTGAGAAAGGGGATCCTGAGGCTCATACGGCATATGAGTTTGAGTCTGATCCTTTCTCTGAAACTGAGGCGGATCGTGAAGCTGAGCGTGTTGATGCCTACTTTGACACAAAAAATGGTTCTCTTGTAGAAGATTCGGAGGAAGATTCCTATGAAGACCCCAATGGAATTCCAAAAAAAGACTCTGAAATAGAAGACCTTGAAGAGGATTCTGAAGAGGAGGAAGACTCTGAAGTAGGCCGGGAAGAACACAATTCTAATGAAGATGGTGACGACGAGCATGATTCTAACTCGGACTCTGAATCTTCAGATTAAATTTTAATTTAGCTTCCTTTCTTTTTTAGATATCTTCTTTGAATTAAATATTTCACATATGGTCGTTATGATGGAACCATATATTGAAGAATTTCTCTTAAGTTAGCACCGTTGTCTCCCCTCCTTGATATAAAATGAATAAACAATCGTGGACCCTGATGTAGATAATGCCCTCTTTGTACTGAAGATCATGGAAGGACCCTTGATTTCGTGCTTGTTAAAGGTAGTACTTCCATAAATTATCTTGGTATAAGTGTTAATATTTACTCTGGCTCCAGCAAGATTCCTCCCGAGTACTTGTATGCCTGGGGAACTCTTCGTTTCATCCACCTACGTCGAGTTATATGGAGAAATCTATGTAGCTTCTCTGCAGATAATCCCAGGGTTGGTGATTGGGGTGTCCCTGACACGGATGCAGACTCTTTCCTCTTGATAAGACTTCAGCACATATGGAGGTCTCTTTCTTACTGAGAATTTATGAAAGCCTCGGAACTAGTTCAAGGAGAGGTTCGAGACATGAGGGATGAAAGTATGTTTTGAGGAGCTTGTTGAAGGTTTGCTTGGATTCAATCTTCCATGTATTTCAAAATACTTTCATATGAGTTGGTTCAGATAGGTAATTCATAAAGATTTTCTTTAATAACGATTCGACTCGATTAAGAAACCGAAATCCTAAGTATGCCCACAATGATATTCGTAGGCATTTTGGAGGAATTGTAAATGCTACATGAGGAAAATAGAGAAATAGGGACCATGATGAGATATTCATTCGAAAGCCTTGAGCCATCTGCCGTGAATAGTTGCCACCACAAGTTCACCTTCTATGGTGATCAATTTATAGTATCTGCCAACGGTGGCTCGTGAGATTCTGTATGGTCCTTCCCAAGAGGAGCGACGACGCCTTGATGCCTTGAGGACTAGGTCTCTTACCCGAAAAATATTCGGTTTGACCACTCTAGCTATGTAAATCCTCTGTTCATATGGATGAACCTTTTCTGTAACGTTCTTCGGATCATATACGAGGGAAAGTATCTTCAAGGGCTCTGGTGGTTTACAAAAGGAATGAGTGATCTCTGCTCATTTTTTGAAGTATTATATTGGAGTATCCACCCATTCATAATGACGAACCATAGCACGGTCGTGGTTTTTAGCAAGGTCTAGTCCCCAATTCGCTGGCGTCTGAGGATAATCTAACGATAAATAAGCAAATTGAGTCAGGAATACCTGAGTACAAAATTTGTTGACATAGGCTGATATAATCTCAGTTGGTGCTTGGTTCCCCATCATGGTTTTGAGCAATTGGTATTTTTCTAGGTACAACGGTAAGTTTTTGTTGATGTTGGTTTTGGCTTTTGGGTACGGCGTTTGACTCGAGGAGGGACTCATGGTCGAGCTTTTATGATAGTTACTGATTGCTGGAGCCAAGCACGTTCCAATCATGTCGTAATTAAGCTTCCCTTTGATAATATAAAACCTAGTACTTGTTTGAGTGGCTCCGACCGCCACTATGAGGGTGATATGTCTGTAAACATCTCTGATTACTCCTTCAGGATCTTGGATTGTTGTTGGTGAGCGTATAGCTTCTTGCCGAGTTACTCACGCGGTTTTTAGGATTGCGATACGAATAATATTGACATTTATGTTGTTATCAATTAGTGCTTTCTTGAACTCGACATTTCTAAGATGTGCAGTAGTGAAAAGTTCTTGGTCACGTCTTTCACCGTTTGGTCGGCCATGTCTTCCGAAGAGGGATAATCCCGGGTGAGAGCGTCTTTATTGAAGGATGGTAGACGTTCGTTGGATACTACTTGATTGAGTGCATTGAAAAGGTCTCCACGCTGACCCTTTGAGAAGTGGAGGAGTTCGCACATGCGTTCCATTAGCGCTTGAACTGCCTGGTTAACCGGTTCTTTAGAGACAGTGAGGCTTCTAACATGAATTGGATTTTTATGAACCCCTTCAGTCTCCATCTGCAATTCCCCTGATTCTATTTTCTCCTTGAAGATTCGTCTCAAACCATTACACTCGTTGGTGGAGTGATTGACAAATCAATGGAAACGACAATATCTTGGGTCGGTCGTTTCTTATGGAGTAGGTGGGCGTCGTACATGTGGTACTTTTATGATCCCTTCTTGTACCTATGCCTCTAGTAATTCAAGGACTTCTTATATGGTGGAATTGGAAAATCAGGACAAGTTATATCAGGCTTTATGTCCTCCTCTTGCGATTGTTGTGACTTCCTAAATTGGGATTATAAATTTTGGATTCAAAATGATGTGACTTCCTAGATTGTGATTATAAATTCTCTCAGTTTATTCTATTAAATAATATTTAAGTCCTTGGAAAGTCTGTTTTAAATTGTCAAGTAGTGAATATTTTTTTTACCAAGATCTGATTATGAGTTATTAAATGATAAGAAAAAAAATTCACAAATTTAGGAACAATCCCTAAAGGACCCAATAAATTTAGGATGGAAATTAAGGGATCCCTTTTCATTGATTCTTTTGTCACACTGTCATTATATTTAACACTGTTGATTGGAGCCATTCGAGAACAATTTGATGATGACAAAATGATCAAAGGTCGGGATTCCTTATTTCGATTTACCAACAAACGAATAGTTCCTTGATGTTGGGTAAATGCTTTTTGAATCCTTGCGGTTGTTGTGGCCCCTTAGGGGCGCCTTGAGAGCGAGTGACTCTTTAGGTTGGTCCCTGCTGTACGGCTAGGGTGGAAGGAAGCCGCTTAGTTCGTGATTCTTATTGGGGTGGAGCTTTTCTCTTAGATCCCTCGTTATTGACAACACCAATTGATGGTTGAATGTTGTACTGCTTGTTGAATAGCTGACGATTCCCACGAGTATCTCCAAGACCGTCTTCTCTTGCTGGTCTAGTTCTCTCCAGGAGGGAAAGAGCAGTCGTGGCGGATCGTTTTGCGGCTTCATATAACTCAGAGAAAGTTTGAAAATATAAATTTTCGAGAAGAGCACGGTAAACAGGGATCATACCATTAATGCAGAGCTCCACCAGTTGATGTTTCGTCATATTCAGATCATGACAATCCAGAGCTTGAATTTTGAATCTTTTCAAATATTCATTCGAGTGCTCATTATTCCTCTGGAATATTCTTCCTAGGTCTGATAGGGTGATATGCTCGGATACGAAGAATTACTTTTGTAGAAGGCGTTAACCATGTCCTCTGAATCAGAAATGATGTTGGGAGAAATGTTATTGTACCACGTGTAGGCTCTCCCAGTGAGAGAGTTTGAAAATTCTTTGAGGATTAGTACATGATTGTACTTATGTCCCCCGAGGGATTAGATAAATCGAGAGACGTGCTCATGAGCATTTCCAGTTCCATCATATAATGAGTAAGTTGGGAAGAGTAACCTTCTGGCAGAGGGATCCTCTATATTTCAGTCGGGTATGGAGGTTGGTGTTGATGGATGAGGGCGAGTCCTCCTTGCCATGATTTGGCAAGAGTCTCTCCAGATCTTTGCGGCTAAAAAAACTGGATTGCTGGTACCTTTGTGGTGGTTGATCAGGAATGATATGGACTCTTTTGTATTTTCGATTGCCAGGTATTTCGGTATCAGCAGCCGCTACAAAGTTGGTTCTGGTCTGCTTTGTTAAGTGATGACGTTGTTCTAGGGAGAGTTGCTCCGTCAGGGTCTTGAGACAAGCGAGTACCACCTTTTGAGTAGTAGCCATGTCCACTTGGGTTCTGGCAAGGACTTTTTGTCTTTTCGTCAGATCGGCTATGTTGATTGGAGTTTGAGTATTCTCGGCGTTTTCAGCGGTTTTGTCGCTGAGAGGAGGTGTAGTAGTAGAGAATTGGTACGGGGAGGTTCAATAGCGATAAGGGTGTTTTCAGAATCACCATCAGTAGTACTCCTTGAACCAATAACATGAGTTATAACTACTCCAGACCTAAGATCTACTATTTTTAAAATTGTTGAAAATTGGCTTTAATAATCGAGAGGTTGATCTCCCCTTGTGATCGCCAATTGTTTTAGGGTGAAAAAAATTTACAGCAAAGTGGTACTTTCAAGTAGGTTCGAGAGACCAAGCTCGAAAAGGACGAGCCTAAACTAAGAAATGGTTGTTCACGTCCTGCTTCGATTACAAAGATGGAAAGGATTTGGGTAGGTATTAGGGAAGTGAAGCGAAGAAGATTGATGACAAATGTCAGTAGTGTGTTAATAAGAATGGATTCTCCGTAGAGGAATCGCTAATTCTGTAGGTTTTGGTTTCTTCAGAATGATTGTTTTTGTTGTTTGTTTTTGTCTTGTTTCGAATAGATAAAAATCATCTATTTATAGTTTGAAGAAGACATAATGATATTCTCGTAAGTTATAGAAGTTAGGGAGAGATGGAGAAGTGATGATTGTGGAGATTGTAGTGGGGTGGTGCCCGGAAAGTAGGGAAGACCTGTCTGACCACTTCTCCTCATCCTCTCAACTGCTCTGTAACCGCCCACTTCTTGTTACCTTCTTGTTTGTGGGGGTTGTTTCACCACCCACGATGTCGTGGACCGCCAAACCAATACCCCAGTGAGAATCCCCCATGTTGTATTTGATATCTCGTGAAAATAGTGGAGTTATAAACCACTATGGTTTTGATTAAGTCAAGTCAAGTCAAATGACTTGCTAAGCTAATGGGGTAAGTTGTCCGACTCACTTGATTGATAGCCAAACTGATTAGTGTCGAGTCTGGTAATTTTAGTGGTCATGTACTTGTTTGAAAGTAACATGGCATATTTAATGGCTAAGTATTAACTTAGAAGCGACTTAACGTAAGTCTGAGATACTTTTGAGCCCAAATGCTATAAAGGTGTCCTCGAGCAAGGAGACTTGCTAGAATTCATACAACACTCAATGTGGGACCTATATTGAGAAGAAATGCATATTTCTGAGAAAGCAACTAGCAAACCCAACACTAGCTACTTAGCGCAAATAAGATGGTGCTAACTCTCTTAACGTAAAAGGCTAGTGTGTCAACGTCTCAGGAATAAGACCAACATGCACAACTTTTGGTAAATGTTAATTGTACTAGGGCTAGAAGGATATCACCAAGGAGGTTTGTAGTTAGCACTTCAATTGTATAGTTAGCACTGAGGTTTTAGCACGAATATACTTGTAGCTAAGTCGCTAAATATGGCTAAGGATACTCTAGCCTTTAGAGACGCGTTGGGTTTTGATAGGAATGCATTGGAGCTAGGGCAAGGGCGTCAGCACCAAGGGAATCTCCACGTCAAGGGCGTAAACCAAGAGCAAGGGCGCTAGCCACAAGCAAGGGCGTTAGCCACATCAAGGGCGCTAGCCATAGCAAATGCGTTAGCCACAACAAGGGCGTTAGCCACAGCAAGGGCGTTATCCACAACAAGGGCGTTAGCCACAACAAGGGTGCTAGCCAAGGGTGTTAGTGCTTTTGCTGCTAAAGTTAGGTTTAGCTTTTTTGTGGTAGGGTTTAGGTACCAAGCTGATCATACGTAGGCTAAGGCCTTATTAGGCTAAAATGTACTAGCTAAGAACATTTTTGGTTAGTTGGCACCTTACAGGTGCTAGGGTTTAGCACCAGGAAAGTTAGCACTTTTAACGTTATTGTGGATTACTAGTGCCAATGCGATGCTAAGCCGAATGGCTAATGCTATCTTGACGTTAATATGAGGCAAGGCTAGGGTTAGCCTAAATGAGAGGTTCAATGCATCTTTTATGACATTATTTCTTGACTGTGGCGCATTAGAGAGAGTGGCGCATTATTTGTGGCTTATATTTAAACAAAGTGATAAAGCAGCATATTTAGGCTCAGAAGAGAAATTTGAGGTGCATTCATTGCGAATGAAGCGTTAAGCTATAATGTATTTCAGGGTTTAAGCATTAGCTATTCCCGAGTTTAATAGATGATGCTAGAACATCAATTCTCATTCGATACAAGTTCAAGGAATTCAGTCGTGGAATTTATGCGATCTATGTTCTCAATTCGCTTGCGGAATATAAATAGAAGCACAGTATTCTATATTAAGCATATGCGTATAAATATATATGTTCTTGTTGCTTAGTACAGGGTAATCTTATAATTCTAGCTTTGTCAAAAACTCACCATCTACACAACCGTAGGATAACAAATAGAGCAGTGTCATCCCCAAAAGTCCTTTGTCACTTGCTATCGAAGCGCTCGAATACCAGATTCTATTTGTCTAAACCACCTAGAAGTAGCGCACTCTAAGTGTAATTTGGTCAAATGATTTATATTTTCTGACTTTATAGGTTGATCCTATTAGTTAGACTCTTAGCGCAAGGTCCACTTTCTAGTATTGCTTCTACATACGATAGTTTCACAGAATCCCTCTGCAAGGTCTCACGTTCTCTACTTGTGTAAAATGTTATGATACAATTACGGATACCCTAACTCTTACTAGATTTAGATTAATTAACAAATCAATTCAGTTGGCCACCTAAATAATTTTATAAATAATCTTAAAAATTAATTTTAGTAAAATAAACCATAATTATATGAATAACTCAAAATAAATTTTTATAAATAATTCAAATTATATTTAGAACTAAAAAATCATCCTTAATTAATTAAAAAATTAGCTAGACATATTGAAGTTTATAACATAATTAAATAAAAGAAAAAAAAAGAATTAAAATACTAATACAAACCGAATTGTCGTAAAAGCCATTCTTGTTCCTGTGATGTGTGCTTGCGCCTCCAACTCTTCTAGGTATTTTGTTAAATATTTTTTTGTGTGTTTCGTTGGTGTCTACACAAAGGCTATTTATAGCCACTCAATCAGGCACATGGAAAATCCGTGTTTGATAAGGACTAAAAGTCGGTGAATACAATTTTCCAACTTGGGAACTAAGTGAACAATGATTCAATATAACACGGAGTAAGTTAATAAATTACGCATGGATTTTCATTAGCTGGAACATTAGTGAAATCCGGATGGACGGTTGTGACTTCTCTCAGTATCTAGTGTACATCTAATTCGGTGCTATTTGTTGCACCAAATTCACACCTTTCCTTCTCCGCGTGAGATCAATTCTCAGAAGATAACTCTCCCTATTTTCTCTAACTCTCAGCAAGATAATCTATAATCTCAACTGAATTCTCGTTCACGCAAACTCGAATATTTTTTTCGAACCAACACCGACAGAAGCTAGTTATCCTCTATCTCGAACCCAAACACCAGTTCAAATCCTCTCCTTCCCTGAATTTTCGAAACAGATGTGTCTCCAAGTCTCCTAACCCCACCGGAACTCCTAAAGTCCATTAACCACAGCTCCGCTTATCTCTCTGTCTCTGCCATTAACATCCTCCATATACATCTTTTCTCAATTATCGAAATCAACCACCACTATCAACTGCAGGTTCATCTTATTCTTTGATCCATAGACAAGCTCGAGTATACCTTCCATCATCTCATCACGATCAATCATCACAGCAGCCTTTCAAATTATCACATCATCGAGATTTCAACTCATCACAGAAACCCACTCCAATCAATTGCAGAAGCTTCCAAAAATCACTATCATCGTGATCATCATGACCACTTCGAGTTCATCGCAACTGCCATGACTATCAGAGGCCTTCGCAGCAACATCCATATCTACCAAAACCATCTCAAATAGAAACAATCACCACCAGCCTTAACCAACTTCCCTTCTCTTCCATCGAACGACAACAATCCTTCTTCTCCCAGTTTACTCGACCCAACAGCCAACAGCCATGAACCCTAACTTCTCAAGTCGAACTAAAGAAGAAGATGGTGGCCCCTAGTAAATGTTGTGGGCGTTCTTAATATTATTCAAATAGTGGCAGCCCTTAGTGGAATGGATGGTGCCATTATAAGTGTTTGAATATCAGATGCCCCTTAACGTATGACGGAGTGTCAATAATATTGTCCCTTGAAATGACCATTTTGCCCTTCGTTTTTGTTTTGCATATAACTTTCCCATACGAAGTCGGAATGACTTCATTCTTTCGCCGTTGGATTTGTTTCTTCGTTCTCTATGTGATGATGATAAGAAATCCTGGATTTGGACAAGTTTCGCATGGTCTCTGGCCTTCTTCCTTGTAGTACTTCTTTTATTGCACAATTAGTTGCCAATTCACTTCTTTTGGACGATTCCACCTAATAAAGGATAAATAAACAAAAAAAACGTAATATACAATAATTTACAAGAAATCTAGCAAATAAGTACATGAAATTGACACTCTAGATATGTAAAATATGCACTTATAAACTTACAACAATAAACAAACACCAATATTTGGAGCATCACTCGTATTTTTGTATATTCTTGTTCCTTCCTTGGTTTTCGTCTTGTCATATTCCTAATAAGATATCCAATTACAATGTTGTAGATGGTGGGTTTTCGTCAAGGGTAAAATTATGTCTTAGGCCCAGGACTGAGAAATATTAAATCTCAGAATTCCGTAAAGAGTTTTTAGGCAGGTGCTCATCCTTTTCCTCTCTCAGGTGCTCATCCTTTTCCTCTCTCTATATGTACGGCCAACTACATATACAATCTGAATGATCAACATTCATTACTATACAAAATCATCAGAATAACACTGGTGCTTACTACGTTATTCCCATAAATTCTATGATTTTTACATAAAATCTCAAGCTCCTACATGGATTGCCCACTAGTATAGAGCAATTTGAGTATCATTTGGTGCTATATTCCGCAGCTGGATTCCCAAAATTTAACTCATGTCAATATTCACACTCAACTGAACAATATTGACTCACTAAAATACCTATATATCTTTTATATAGAAGTATGTAGCAAGTTACAGGTACCGCAGTTGTGCTTATATACCAAGTCAAAATTGTGTCAGACACAATTTTATAGTTTCTACTAGCTAAACCCAACCTTAGTCACATTAATCCTTGCTTATAGAGAAAACTAATATAAATAGCGTAAAAAGAATCCAATTTGAGGCTTTGGAAAAACTAAAAGACGAGTGCACAACATTTATAAGTGTTTCGAAAATCAATGAAAATTCTCAAACCCTAATTGGTAAAGGCGATGGCTCAACACTGGTTTGTAACGCTTCTAAGCATTGCAAATGATATGGCCACAGCTCATGTGCGTCTTAGCCTATGGCCACAGTTCACGTGTGTCTTAGCCTATGGCCACAGTTCATGTGCGTCTTAGCTTAACCCTTTTACCTTGTCCGCCTTAGCTTCACGGACAAAGCTTGTCCGTTCAAGCTACCAAAGCTTGTCTTTCTATGCTAACTTGCTTGTCCGTCTTACTTAGCAATACTTGCTTGTCTGCCTTTGCACCTAGCTAAGCTTGTTCATCTAAACCCTAACTTGTTCGTCCAAGTTTCTCAAACCTCACCTTATCTATCAAAGGCTATACTAGGCCTCACTCATATATTTTTATATGTGGCCTCACACACATATATTTCATATGTTTCCTCACATATATATTTTTGTGCTCAACATGCTACATATATGTGTATACCCACATTTGTTTTTTTACAAAACATGTCAATATTGATTGACCTAGTTGAACTCACATTGTTCTTCATAAATAAAATAAAATAAATACACATTTTATTTTTGATCTTGCTAGACTCATCAGGTTAGTCAAGCAAGACAAGTCTTTAGTCAAAAGACTAATCAAACATGCCTCATTCGACTTAACGTCAATAGTGCTTAGTACTACAAAAATTATACGAGATATCAAAAATGTCACAAATGGGGGGATATTCATTAGGTTATTGGTTTGGTGGTCTACGACATGTAGTGCAACAGTGCATCCACAAAAGATAAAACTCTGAAAAGTTCGACCAGCAGTTGAGTAGAGGAATAGTGGGTTGAGCAACCGTCCATTCAACCTCAATTGAAGTAGGAACAATTACTAACACTTTCTCCACCTTCTTCATTCCATCATTACTCAACCATTGACACTTTCTTCCAGGGAGGATGTCAAGTGAACTGTTACAATAGGTATGATATAAATAGATTCTCAATCTATTGACAAGTAAGGAGGCTAAGTTTGAGACAAGTATAAGAATAAGAACATACAAGTCGAACAACTCGATCACTCAATATTCTCACACACAAAGAATTGTTCATATCTATTCACACATGTTACATCCCACATAGTCTGATACTTTGACCTCAATCTTTCTCTCGTTTCCCTCCTAAGACCAACCCTTCTCATTCTCCTTTAGGACTGAAGCAAGATTGGAACGACCATTGCTTGGTTTAGGCCAGGATTGTACAGATTGATCTCTCGAATCTAAATAAAGTACTTCAACAGTACAAATGTTTAAAGATTAAATAAATTATCACATGCTCACCCACTTTTCCTAGATTAGCCTCTTAATTCGTTTTCCCCATAAACAAATGTATTAACCACTAATGTACTTTTCATTTATCAAATCACAGGGATATGGTCTAATTATGAAAGTAGTGTAGTTTGTTTTTACTACAGACTAAACCTCAAAAGAGAGCAACACATAAATTGTCTTTATAGGAAGAATCCTGAATCACAAATCTTACACCATTAGCCAAATTAAGAAGGTCAAGTGCCCCGTCAATATTCAATTTAATCCATTCTAAAGGATAGGGCATCCACTTGCCAGGATTTCGGTTAAGAGAAAACTCAAAAAAAGTTTGAGAGATCATATAATTAGCTTTAGATATAATCGTAGATAAATCTCTCTACGAAAATCATAGGTGCTTCATCGGTATTTAAGATAATGAAATTATTTCTGTTGGTCCAAATAGACGCAGAGTGGTAGCAATAAGATGACTTTGATGTAGACCTGTAGAATGAGTATGAAAACCAGTCATAACTCAGTCCAATCAGTAAAAGACTTACAACATGTTTGTTTTTTCCTGACTCGGCACGAGTCAGATGTCAGACCGTTTGTTTTTTAGTTTGAGTCAGATCAGACTTGTTACATGAGTCATACCTAATCCCTGACTCGGACCCGTTTGAGTCAGGGAACAAAATGCCGCAGACTCATGGGACCAAGCCCCAGACTCGCATATTTTTGAGTCAGTTAAGTCATACCTAACTTAAAAAACAAACACATTGAGTCGGATCCAAATGAGTCAGGTGATTTCAGCCAAATCCAGACGAGTCAGATCCAGGGAAAAAAATGATGTTAGTAGCAAAACCAGTAGTTCGAATACACCGAGAGGGCAAAAACCAGACTTTACTGGCATGTGGCATAACACAATAACATCCTTAGACAAACTAGAAAGGAGATAGACTTCCTAGAATTGATTACAGTTTACGTGAATACTGGGAGGTGATAATGAAAACAAGTAGAAGATAAGGAGATAATGAGAAGTTGTTTCTCTCTAGCCTTGGAAGTCTACCTTGTTTTTATATAGGGACGACCAGTATCTAGCTAAAATAAATATTTCTAAGAAGATGCGTATTCTTCCATCCGGATATTTGAGAAAATCTTTCGCATAATATTTGCTCTTAGCTACTGTGTTGATACACCCAAGGGGGTTATTAATGGTTTTGCCATAAAAGGGAGCCACGGGATGGTAGGATAAATTTTTGATGAGAGTGTTTTTTGATGGGGGTATGAGGAAGAAATAATATGTTAACATGCGTCTTTCCAATTAATTGATTTAACAAATTATGTTTCCAAAAATATCAAACACTAATTAAGATAACCAATTTTTTTCTCCAAAAAACATTTCTTTCATATTTTTGGAAACAGATGTTGGATTTAATTAATTAGAAAGACATATATCAACATGTCATTTGTTCCCATGCCTCATAAAAAAATGTCTCCATTAAAAATTTATCCGGGATAATATCATATATTTTAACACTCTAATCTTCATTTTTAATATTAATATTTTTACTAAAACGAAGATAATACTATACAGTAATCATTATACAGTAATTTTTAATATTAATACTTTTGTTAAAACGAAGATAATACTATACAGTAATCATTATCAAACGCAACATTCTTCGCATAATCAAATTGTTTCATTCTTCACCAGCACCTTGTTTCATTTTTCACAAGCAAAGTATCATTTATCTTCAAACTATTTACTCGCAAGGAACAACGGATCAACCTTTGATTGGTCGATTCAAAGTATGAAATTCTGATCACAACCATACATAGATAATTAGATGGTAAGGATCATTTGATTTAACTTTTATAAGATAGCTTATCTGTGTTTTCTTTCTATCAATCTTTGTTGCTGGAATATTAACATCTATTTACATTTTTCCTTCCCTAGCTCTTCTTACATGAATGCAAACATAAAACTCATTCACAGTTTACTTGAAACCAAACCTTTAAACTATGGAATCAGTCGTTACTTCTTCGTCCCAATTTTTCCCAAAATTATTTTCAAATTCATCTTTCACCGACAAACAGAATTCATCTCCAACTCTAAAGGCTATTCATAAAAAATTGCTAGCAAATACTCATGCTTCACTTGTTTTCCAACCACCTCTCTCAGCTGCAACTAATGGTAAGAGGAATTTCCTATCAAGGAATGGAGAGTCATTAGTTGTTACATTTGGCACCAAAAATGCTTTTGGCGAGGAAGATAACAGGGCACTTGAGACCGTATTAAAGCTTTATACGGCGATCAAGCAGAGGAATGTTCGAGAATTGTCGGATGTCATTGGAGATAATGTAGATGTATTTGTAACTTCTTTTCTTATTTCCATTCATTCTATGGGAAGAAGGTAAAATATTCATAATTGAAATGCAACTAGTTTCGTGTTGTGATATCTAATAGTGAAACAATGCCATATGTTTTTCTGTCTTCCTTGAGTAGCAAGTGTTGGAGTTCTTCAAATTTTTGTTGGAATACTTGGGAAAGAACATAGAATTTGTAGTGCGTCCAACATTACAAGATGGAATGAATGTTGGCGTTTCTTTGGACCATCCATTCCAGTGTGGTTGAATTCTCTTTAACAGCCCAATTTAGTTCACTTGGAGCAGATCTTTTGTCACTGCTTAAAGTGATTGCGACGACCACGAAGAAACAACAAATCCGTTTCATGGAAACTAGGTTTGGAAGTTTGTTCCCCTCTCTGCATTTTCTCATTTCCTTCGTTTGCAGTTAGTTGCATGTGGAAACTGAATTCGTTCTGAAACCCTCTCAATCAACACTTGCATGCAGTATGGGACAAGACCCATGATGTACCACTTGGAAAAGGTTTCAACTTCTATATGTGTCATGTCTACCAAGGAAAGGTGGTAATAAGGTGAGCAAAAATGTTTGATAAGATGCTGACATTTACGACTGTTACAGATCTTAATATGCTAAACCATCAAGGTTCACATCTTTGTTACCTCAACAAATCAGGAACGTGGAGATGTTTTTGGAGCCGCTTGTCCATATCGAACCGCTTCAACTGATAAGATCTATGCCTCTCTATGTAAAAACCTGAATCAATGAATGCATAGCAAATTTCAACTGAATTGAGCTTTCATTTCGCAGAAAATGATTGGATTTGTGACGTCAATCTTGGATAAGTGGGGGTGGAACAAAGAGATACAGAGCTGGAATAAAATTAGATCAAACATCAAAGAGAAGAGGGCTTTATATCTCTCGTCCACTTTGGCTGTCACGGTTGTGTTCTTGTTCATGATCGGCTTGTGTTAGACAATACAAATATCCATGTAATGCTGCTATTAAGTTTCCTTTGCTTTTGCTGCACTTGAAAAAGAGGGGAACAAATTCCTTTATACAGATCACACAGCTACTTCTCTAACATAAGGTCAAGTTCTTGTTACAGCACCCTGCATAGAGCTACTTCACAGCTTATTGCTAATTTTACACCGCAAATGAATTTATATTTACCAAGATATCCTCACGAATGACAAACAAAAGAAAATCAATGGTAAAATAGATGACCAGAAAAACTTAATACATTAATCATCGTGATAAGGTTAATAGGAAACATGAACATAGCACGTAGAATAGCAACAAAAGAGAAAAGGTTCTGTTAACATTGTATTTTCCTAACCAATTACAGCACCAAACACTAAAAGCTATTCCTACTACGTATCTGCTGTATATAGTCAAGTTACTGGTTGTATGACATTCACACTGTGCATCTGCAAGCAACAACGAAACAAAATTCCATAAATTTCACAACACGGACTAGATATACTAGCATCCAGAAAATTAAATCATGATGTACACCACAGACCTTAAACAACAAATTTATAAAAAAACATTAACAATGTCAACTGTGTGCTATGCTTGTTGCGGTTTGAAACTTCATTCGGAATCACTATGATGCAACTTAAGAGTACTCTTTATGTAAAATTCGTTAAAAAAATGAAGAATTATCTTTTTTCAAGGTCATTAAGAAAAAAGAAAACACCACAGATTTGTTTGTTTCGGTTATGACTTTAAAACAATCCAGTCAACTGAAGAGGATAAGACAGACAATATAAACTACACACGATCTAAAATGTAAGTAGTTAACTGATCAGATCATGAGGCCCAGTATTTAACTCTACATCATTGATTATATACTTGAGTTGTCTAACAGCCTGATGAACCCGAATGAGTGAGCCAAGTAAGACAGCAAGTCTGCAACTGATTCGACTGGTTTTTCATTATTTTATAATGGTTCACATCAAAGAACTCAATGATAAACCACCAAGGCACCAAGTGAGTAAGTTAAGATACCAAATCTTAGTCTCCAATGTCAGCAACAGATAGAAAATAACAGATTTGAAGGATAAGGTTCTATCAGTTTTCTATTTAAATATAGAAGAAGGCAATTGCATATTCAGTTTATGTAAAAACCAGAGAGGAAGCACAATATACCTATTATGAACGCTTGAAAAGATGATGTCCAACCATCTCAGTTACTCCTAGGGCAGAAAGGGTCTCACATCCAAAAAGCTCTTGAAGCTTCTGGTCGCATAATATCATCATGGAATCCATAGGGTCCTAGAAAAAAAAGACAAAGGCATTAGATACTTTACACAACGATTTAGTATTTCATGATGACTGTAATACATAATTAATAGAATAGTGATAGGAACACCTCCAAAATCAATAAAAAATACAACCATAATTGCTGGTTTTGAAGACCCAATGGAAAATAAGATAAATTTTTGCTCTCACAGGAAAACAAATATGCTGCCGAACAAATGAGAACTTAGACATTATTTGTAAGAGACTACAATGTTCAACATCTTCTTTTATTAATAATGCAAAAAATTCATAAGTAAAAAGCCATCATATTAAAAGTCATTATGTTGGTCTATTCCCCAAATTATAAAGGATTAGATACCTCTATCGTAAGATAAACCTAAGTATTTCACTAATGAGACAAGAAGAAGTGACATGAAACCTAGGCATCCAAAAGTGTCATTCGTAGAGACAAATAACATGGCCCCAGAAATGAAGAATTTAACACAACGACGCCAGATTGCACCTAGAACCCACCTCCAGATGATTCGCTTGTATGTACTCCCAGACACGTCTTAAAGCCTCGGACTGAGGAATCTCCCTATCTCCAGAACCAAAAAATTTGGCAAGTGCATCGGATATTATTACAAGAGAGGGACTAGGAGTTACAACACTTTCACTTGCAGACTCCTCTTCTGCTTTCACTTGTTTTTTCTCTTCACCGGATTCTTCATCATAGTTGAGAGAGTATAAAATCTCGTTCAGGTTAACATGTGATGACAGACTAGGAGGTTCAGTACTTTCACTTGCAGATTCCACTTCTACCTTCGTTCGTTTTTTCTCACGACCAGATTCTTCTACAAAATTCAGAGATACAGGATTGAATTAACATTAAAGTAAGGATATTGTAGGCATCCTATACACACTGAAATACATACTTGATGGTTCAAGAGCAATAATATGTTTGGATAGCAGCTTGTTCATCTTGAACATGTCAGTGCAATCTGTTTCGAACACCAAACGCAGCTCGTCATTGCAGATTATCTTTCTTTTGTTACTAGGATCCTGAAGTTTATGTTTCCTTATGTACGCCCATAGTTGCTTAACAATCTGAACCAGAGAGAAGATTTACCATAACAGACCCAGTATTCAGAATCAAGAGATAATATATACTTACTATTGATAAGCCTTAATAGATGGACTCTGTTAGGTAGAATGATTTTTAAGTATTACCTCTGTCCTAGGCATTGTTGGCTCACCAACAATGGTCTGAAGTTCAGGCGAGACACCACATACTTTGTTTAGACCCCCTGGGCCACCTCTTCTTTTAGCTGGAGCACTGCAATAAATAGAGTGCAAAACAAATGTAATTCAAAATTCTCCAACGACTAAAATCAAACACGTTCTGATTCAAACATTGTGATAGACACAGTGGTACTTGATTTTTAAATGTGCATTCATACATGCCAAACAAAGACTAGTAGTACCCACATCTGGAGAGAAAGGTAAAAAGCACAAATTACTTCGAAATACAGTTAATGACAAATGAACAGTGCATAATTACGCCGAAAATATTCAAGATTCAAGAACCACCATCTTCACTAAATTACTAAATGGATAACATAACTTGACAAAGAAAGTTAACATTTATAAAAAATGGAAATTGAGGATGGTCACGGCACAAACTAAGGCATTAATGCGCTCACTCATAACTATTCATTGAGCATGCAAATGTTAAGTGAATATATGGTATGTAAATGTAACAGTCAGGACTTTTTGGTTTATAAAATATATGAATATCCCATGTAAAGGTCAAACAAATTAAACATTTGCCAACATCAGTAAACAAAAGACAAAAAGGTCAAAATTTTCTAGTTTTCAACAAAATACGAACTTCAGCAATAATTAAGACCATTAAGCTGCACTGCAGCGCAAGTGGAGATCAGAAAATGAACTTCAAACTCCTAATTGCAAAACATACCATCATAGCTCCAAAATTCCTATACCGGAAAATGAAACCCTAACTTGATTTTGTTTTGCAATTTAAACAAAACCCCCAAAAATCAACAGCACCAGAACCTCAAAATACAATTACTTGTTTTGGTTTGCAATTCAAACAAAAACCCTAGACCAGAATTACCCAAATTAAATTAATAAAAAATTGTCAAACGAAAACCCTAAAAACAAAAAATACCCAAAATGAAAGAAGACATACCCTTCTTTAGGCTCAGCTTTAGTTTTCTTAGGATGAGACCTCCCCTGAGGCTGTGGCGGTGGCTGTGGCTGTATAGGAAGAGGGTTTGGGTTTGTTTGTAAATGTATGTTTAGATTTTGTTGTTGAGTAGGAGCATGAAAGTTAAGCTCTTCATGATGCCTTTGTTGTTGTTGCTGTTGTAGAGCAAAATGAGAAGCGATCTGATGAGAATGCTGTTGCTGTTGTTGTTGATGAAATTGAGGATGATGTTGTCGCAGTTGCTGATACTGAGTTTGAAGGGCGAAATGAGCTCTAGCTGTAAGATGCGGTTGTGGTTGTAGTTGTGGAGGATGGTGTTGTTGTGGTGGTGGTGGAGGATGTTGTTGCTGTTGCGGTGGTGGTTGTTGTTGTTGGTGACCATAGAGATACTGAATATGGTGACGAATAAAAGTAGATTTGTGAGATAAGTCTAACCCTAATTTAGCTTCTAAATGTTTAACAATACTATCTAGATTTGTAAATGCTTGTGGATCAGATGTTCTTAGTAAATTCTCCACAATGTTTCCCAGCTCTTGGTCAGTCACCATTGTGCATCACCAAAATGACAAACAATAACTGAATAAACTGAAAAGAAAAATAAAAACATCTAGTTCCCTCCTTGTTGTTGGCCCTTTCTCTGTCTCTCTCTATCTTCCCTGTGCCTTTACCTCTCTCTATCCTTATATCTGCTAATGATTTGACGTTTTTACCCTTCATTTTTGCTAAAGTAATGTGACGGTTAGATGACGAAACTGTGCTGGTCGTATCTGTATCCATACTTTATTTAGAATCTGTGACAAATGAATGGAAGGGTATAGATGTATTTAGCGTTGAATTTTTTTAATTTAATGGAGAATTTTTATAATTTTTATGTTTTTATAAATAAATAAATGCACATGTAGTTTTTTTTTTAGCATGAAATTCCATTTATATGCACATGTAGTTGTATCTACTTAACACCATTTTTTATGTGTATTTCGTACTTGTTTTTTGTGTATTGTTCTTAGAAACCTTATTAAACTAGCGATTTAGCATGCGCGTGTGCTCTTAATCACTTAAATATGGTTTAATTAAAGTACTTGAAACTATAAACTCTTTTAGGTTCTCTTTTAATCACTTAAATAGGTTTTAAGTACTTGAAACTATGAACTACCATGCTTAAAAAAAATAATTATAAGCTACCGATCGGGCGGCATAAAAAGAGTTTTCTGTAAGTATATGGTAGTAGAATCTGGAAAATTGACAAGCCTGCAAAAAAAATATGAAAAATTGACGATCAACAAAGGAGGAACATGGGTGTTATTACAAATTGAAACGAGTTATTTTGGATGCATTGTAATTTATTTTTTTCTAATCGGATATAAAGTTAGTTATGACGTGTTTGGTTAGAAAGAATGACATCGATTTTCTAAAAATATAATTCTTTTTCTATGTTTGGTAAATTGTAATGGGTGATGGTAAGAAATATAATTTCTAAATAATTAAAAAAATTAAAACCCATAGAAATAGTGGGTTTAGAATTTCTCCCAGTTAAAAAACAGGATTTTTGGGAATGTGATTCTTTTTACGCTATCCAAACACATTGTTAGATTTTTAGGACAACGACATTACCAACTAACTAACGGTAGCTGGTTATTGGTGATTTTTATTAATATGATACTACTTCTTTCTACTTCTAGTCTTCTCTTTTCGTTTCCGAGTTCTTGTGTTTCTCTGATTATGCATCGTGCGTGTAAACAGCTCCTGTAACATCTCTTTGATTTGCTTCGTTGCCTCTATTGTATTAGTAATTTACTTGTGAAGATATTTGGTAGGATAGAAATTTGAATTCATTAGGATCAAAAGATTAATTAGAAAAACCAAACACCCCGTGAGACAACTATTGTGATCAGAAAGAGTTTCAATTCATATCACGAAAAATCCAAGGAAATACGAGTTTATAACATGACAAAAAATCCACATAAATCTAAGTAAACTCAAGTTCAAAAAGGACCGGAAAATCCATACTAGAAGATCTTATGCTTCTTCCATCAGATCTGACAATCACTATAGTCTGGAAGATTGCCAGTCACGAAGGGACTTTTCCGAGTAATTAAAGAAATTACTTCATGGAAACTCGTTACTCCTCCCTGTCTCTCTCATCACTCATTGGTTGCCACTGTTTTATTTGCAAAGAGCCAGAGCCACTTCCCATAAATCTCCACGAAGTGACCATTCATAAATTTATAATTGATGTCCAATTTCTCTTTTTTTTGGGGAACGTATATGTTAGCTCGTTTCGTGCCGTGTGTGTCGGGTTTTGTTAATCTCTGAAATTATTTGCTCTTTAACTTTTAGATTTAGTATTTTTGTAGTTTTGTTTTTTGGTCTAGATTTGTATACCCCAACAAACCGAGGTGTATGTTATGTTGGATATTTTTAAAATTTAAAACCTAATAAATTTTCTTTCATAATTGAACAGACGTGTCTTTTTTCATAAGTCACTATTAATAATTTTTGGAAGTGTTTGTTGGAGATGAAGAGGTATCTTCAATAGACACAAATCTCCTATAAATAGTAAAAATATTCTCCCATACTAAATCATCAAATCAATTTGTTTTCTCTCTATCAAAGCATCATCAAAAACTTATATTCATGTGTTCTTGGTTGGATCAAGGGGTACAAACCTTGAATCCAATTTCGTTGTTATAGGGCTTTCATGGTATCCTGAAGGTATTATTTTGCATACCCGTTGTAATCACCAATTTGATTGGGAGGGTAGAAATAATTGTCTGTAACCCAATTTTTTCAACATGCTACGGCTCTCTTAATTTGTCCATTTTAGGCCAAATTAATTCTAGTATTTTTTTTTCCTAAAAATTACGTGGAAAGCCTAAAAATATTAAAAAGAAATTAAACGGCTCGTAATTTCTCTCTCTCCTCTGCGTCTTCCCTCTATGTTTTCATTATATGTAGAATTAATAAGTAGTACTCCCTTCGTCCAAGTTATATAGGCACAATTCTTATTTTTAGTTGTCCATCTATATATACATAGTTCTATTTCATGTATAGATTTTTCCATATATACTCTTATTTATGATAGTAGTATTACACTAAAACTAATTTAATGTTTCTAGTTTTCATCAAAAATTAAGGGGTAATATAGGAAAAATAATACATTTTTATAACTCTCATTTTTTTTTAATCTAACACAAACCTATTTTATGTCTTTATAACTTGGAAGGAGAAAGTATATGTTTAACAACAGTGTTGATCAAGCATACAGAAATGGTTAGATAATGGTTATAATACATGCCCAGCAACTAAATAAGTTTTACATAATCAAGATCTGATTGAGAATATTGAAAAAAGAGATGAGAATTGCTACGAATGAATATTTATGTTATCCATATGATTTTACTCAAGATTCTTCCGAGAATCATAAGTTTTTAGTGATGATGGATTTGTTAATGTTCAGGTTGGTGTTAATTAGTAATAAAGGTGGTGTTGTTGATGATTTTGATTTTAGAGATTAGATTTTTGGAAGAAAAATAGATTATCATTTTAGGTCTAGTTTTAAAAAAGGATTAGATTATACAAAATTGATTAGATCTACTTCAATTGTTATTGTTTTATGAAGGGGATACTTAAAATCAAATTTTAGTTGGGTGGTTTATTGCGTTCAATCTCTTTAGGACGATTAAATTTTTATTTGATAACCACGATTGAAACTGGACTATCGTGATTAGTTTCATTATCTGTCTATCTATAAGAATCAGATTTTAAATTATTAGAAACAAGAGAGAGAAATAGTGCTTTTTTGCTTTTTTTTACCCGGTGTTTTGGGGATAAAGAGAATTAATTAGGGGCTACTAATAAGATAAAATAGTGTCATTAGGATATAATTTCTCATCACCCCTTATCCACATATGTTATGTAATGGCTGATCTACCCTTGGTTAATTAGTGTTAATCATAATTAATTAGTTGTTAAGTTTGATTACATAGTTAGTGTTAGAGAAGAAGAAGAAGTTGAGAAACCATTGAAATAAAAAAGGTTTTGGTGATTAAATTGTGAAAATGAAGAATCACGTCAATTTGTAGATAATAATACATCAAACAAACAGATATTGCATTAAGAAACTCAAAAACCTACTCCTTATGCGTATCTATGTGATCGTTAGCCAACAAACTCCATTTTTACGTGAATTTAATGTTGTTGACGTCCCAGAATCGGTAGATAATGAAGTATATTAGCTACCGGTAATACACTCTGGCTCAGAATTCATTGTAATCAGTAGTTTCGATGGAATAGATTACTACTGATTGTCCAATTAGCCCCAAATTATTTTTTTCCCAATTTTGAATTCTTTTTCTTTCTTTCATAATCGGTAGTCTAGGGAACTTCAACATCTACCGATTGTTACATATGCCCCACACTAATTTTTCTTCCCAATTTCAATAATGTACTCTTACAATAGGTAGTTTCGTGGGATCTATTATATACCAACTGTAAAAGTAGCCCCAAAAATAAAGTTTCCCAAATTTTCAAAATATGTAATTTCGCTACTATCACAATCGCTAGTTTAGGCGAATCATTTAACTACCGATTGTCATAGTAGACCCAAATAATTTCTAATCATTTAAGGTTCTGAAACCTGATTAGTTTGTGGTTCAAATCGGTAGTTAATTGGTGATACTTTTCTACCGATTATCACACAATCGGTAGTTTGATTAAAAACAAAACCTCTGATTGTTCAACAATCAGTTGAAAGTGATAACCACTAACTACCAATTATAGTAAGCTACCTTGTATGTTAGGGAGATCGTTGCTGCGATTGATCCCTTAGTACATAAAATGCAAGTTGATACTTTTTTAAACTATGCTAGCAATTGAGGTGAGCTAAAATGAAATAAACTTTAAAAAGTTAACATAATATTGTTTAACCTTAAAGAAAATAAACTGGTTCATCCCCCTTAATACATAATATTGTTCAAAATAAACACTTACCAACAATGAAATAAAAAGTACAATAGACATCCATATTTATCAACCAGATCGACCACCTCCAAATCTTCCACTCCTTGATACTTTCGGCTTCCTAACATTAGTTTTAAATCTTCTCTTCTTCCTAGACTCGTCATCTAACAACTTCTTGTTGTCATCATCCTTCTCTTCCAATAACTCAGGTGGACTTATGTACTTACCATCTTCATTGTGATATGGGTTTACTCCTTCAAAGTCGTTTTCCTTGAAAAAGGTTCTCGGATCATGATAATTTATTTCTTCTGACTCCTTAGCCTCATTAGCCTTTTCTACTAACTCCTCAGCATCCTTAGCCTTTTCTGCTAACTCCTCAGGTGTACATTTGTACTTAAAGTCGCTTTCGTACCAAATGGTTCTATGAACTAGATCATAAACATCCTGGTAATCTTCTTATTATTATTATTATTCTTCGTCGACGTCGTCGTCTGCTCATTTCATTGGATGAGTAGCCTTCACCTTTCCACTCCTTGATACTTTCGACTTCCTAACAACAAGAGAACATTTACCACAAACCCTATTTGAGAAATAATTCAGGTACATGAATGAGCAACCAAAATAAAAAGAATCAAAACCTAATAACTGATAATAGACAAAAAAAACTATTCCAATACTGAATTTACCCTTAATCGGTAGATAAAATATAAAATAACCGTTGATTACTCACAATCGGTAGGTCGGTTCCTCATAATATTCCGATTATAAATAATCAGTAGTTTAACTACCGACTAAAATTCAATTTTTGACAAAAAAAACTAGTTGTTGAATGGTACCATAATCGGTAGTTAATAATCGTTTATTATCTACCGATTATAGTGTAGCCCTAAAACTGGTTTATCTAAAAACACAATGTATAATCGGTAGATAAACCGATTTTATATATACCGATTGTTTCAAATAAATATCCAGAAATAAATTGCATATCATAATCGGTAGATAAAATCTACTAGATATCTACCGATTATGCATCGTTTCAGAAAACCATAGTTTTTTTTTCCTGATTTCTTCAGCGTAATCACTAAACCCTAAAAGTTCGATGAGACTTACCTTATATGGGCTTTTTAAAATTATTGGAGAGTCATATCATCGAAATCAGTGGACGAATCGATTTTAATGATTTCGCGTTCTTCGTTCACCATCTTTTCATTTCCCTTCGATTGAGATCCAATAGTTGGATTCTTTGATCGTGTAGCTTTAGTTTTTCTACCCATCAATCTTGATCTGACCTAGAAAGAGAAGGAAAAGAAAAACGAGAAAGAGGAAAAGGTTGTTTTATGAAGGAGAAATAGATGGAGAAGGAGAATGAGAAGAGGAAGAGTGAAATAGGTTTAGTTTTTCTTAGTGAAAGGGTATAAATGGTTTTTTACCCACCATTTGGATATCCCTTATGTGTCGATTCTAATCTCCGAAAGTAATTAGGCTTAGTCTCAAAACTTAATAATCGACACATTTGAAATTCAAACATTCCCACATATGGAAGAAAATATTTTGATGGGAAAACAAAGTCATTCTTGGTATTATTTCCTAGGTAAACCACATCGACCAGAGGATGGGTTTCTAACAACTGAATTGCTTTATGAACATCAACAGGCTTAGGGAATCTAGTTTGAAGATGATCTTGAATGGTAGAGGTGCAAATGTCAAGCCCCAAGTGAGGGACTTTAAGCAGGGATACTTGACAATTACAAGAATCATTGGTACCCCCAAACTTAAGGTGGACATTACTCTCAGATGGACTAAAAACTGTTGATTGGATTTTAGGGTCCTTAAGGTCAGAACTACACTCAGCTTCCTCTATAAAAGGAAATAAAGTGGACTTATAAACTGGTAGAAGTTCAAACTTAGCTTTCCAAATATTATAAGCGTCCATCAAAGGTGCGGAATCTAACAAAGTATTCACCTCATTAATAACACTATCATCGTCAACATCAAACCCAAAGTGGGCTAGTATTTCTCTAATGGATCTTCTAACAAAGTGTTTGACAAAGATTTATGAACTGAAGTACTAGTTATGTTCACTTCTTCTAAATCATAGATATCATAAGAAGGTTGTCTACTGATAGAGACATTTTTGTGTCTAAATTGTGCTCGATTATCTATTTTGATAGAGTTCGATTTTGTACTTATTATGGGCTTTTGTGTCTTTGTAAGTATTTTTGAGAAATAAATATTTGTGGAAAAATCGGCTCAAAAAGTTGTTAAAGGCACCCATAAAATTACTAAAAGCACCCGACAAAGTTGTTAAAGGCACCCGCCATATGGATTGGGGGCACCCTCCATTCAAATTCAAATTCCGAAAAATGGCAGGAAGAAAAGTTTATATGAGGCAATTTTTCTGTGTTGGTTTGGAATCGATTTTTAAGGAATTTGAAGTTTATCATGAATTACCCAAGTAAAGAAGAAACAAAAATAAGATCAACACACGTCAGAACAAGAGTTTCACGCCGAAAAAATGGGTGGAAATCAAGTTGGGAGCCGAAAATAGAATCCTTCTCTGTTTAGGATTGTCACGTGAATTTGAGTTGGTTTGGTATGGATATTTGCATCCTTATCTATTAAGGATAGTTTATAAGGGTTTCGCAAACCTATAAATAGGGAGGAGATCGAAGAAAAACGAAGGCAGAACCAAAAAAATTCAGAAAAAAAAACTATTCTGCTGGTGAAGAAGAAGGCGAAGAACATAAGGCTCCAGAGAACAGTCGCTGATTCCGTTGCGTTATCTTTCATAATACTGAAGCGTCCAGAGTCCGTACTTTATTTCTGTTCTCTTCAGCCACACAGAGAACACTCTCTATAACGTTTATAAGCGTATCAAATCTTCTGTGTCATTATTATTTCTTCATTGTAAACACTTTTTGAGCTATGAACAATTATTTTGAGAGTGTTTCCAACATGATGAGCTAATCACCATCACTGGGGCGACGGAGGAAGATATTTTTCCAATAATAAAGTGGTAATTCTTATTTTATCATTTTTGTGCAATTCGTTTACTATTATTTGGTTTGAATTAAATTTGGAAAAAATGGTTTTTTATCAATTAGTTGTGTTTTCTTTTGATAGGTCATGCTGAGTTTAGAGCTTTTGATGTCTCATGCTTTCGATTTACAACTATTATTTTGGAAATCTAACTTTGGCAATATTTTGAATAAATTGAATATATGAGTTGCAAGATTTTTATCACTTGAAAAATTGGCTAATGGTGGAATCCTTAGTCTCAGTCCTTTCCATAATTTGAAATCAATTTTACTTTAATCTTCTTTATTTTTAGTTTTAAAAATTAGGTTTAAAAATCAAATATTTACAAGTCTGAGTATCGAATCTTTTACCACTATTTGAAAACTACATCAATTTTCAAAAATTGATATGATTCAGAGAAGCCCTATCACACGATGTCTACAATGCAGACAACGGCAAGTACTGGTCGAATCCACAGGGAGCGGGGATAATACTGCAATTAATATCTCAATTAAACTAATCGGAAATGATATTTTTGGATTTTCCGGATTATGAATGAAATAATAAAACAAACTAAACTAATAAAACAACTAAGCAGAGAGAGTCGGTAACCAGGGTTTTCAATATCCACCACTATTTCTATTTAATTACTGAAGTGAAACATAACTCCTGAATATTTATCTATTGTTCGTTCTGTTGACATCACCTATTATATGTATTAGAGTCGTAAATATCACTTGGACACCCTAAGCATGGCGCATCAAAAACTCTAAGTATCAGCATACACCATCAAATTGCATTAACGAGAAAATTATACGAAACTAATTATAGGTTCACAAATAATACCTGGCTATTTTAAGCATATCCCATCAAAGGATTTAACCTAAGCATGAAATATCAAATAAGTAGACAAATATATTTGCAATCCTATTAATTATGCGCAAAGGTTAGTGTATTGTACAGAACCGGTGAAGCAACAACTAATGTTATCATTAAATCAATAAATCAAAATTATGGAACTAATTTATTCAAATCATAATAGTTTGTACCAAATAATTCAATTCAAAGTGGGCTAATACTCTTAGTGGTTTCAACATAAAATCCTAGCTACAAAAATCAGCAAAACATGGGGTTGAGTTTCTTAAAACCCATAAAAATAATTAAGAAAAGTAGAGATGAAAAAAATTTAACCCAAAATCGAATACCGGCGTTGTCTTTTTCTTCTCATGTCCTGTACAACAGCCGCCAACCTCCACCTACTTCTTATGTCTCTCTCTTCCTCAGCCCCACTCAAAAGACGCATAGCATATCTCTTCTTTCTCTCAATCTGTCTGTTCTCTCTCCCCTACCAGCCATCAGTCTATGTCTCTAACCTACTCTTCTCTCTCCGTTCTTTCTCCACATGACACTCTCTTCTCCTTCTCTCTTCTCCGCCTCCCCACCGAAGATCCTACCACCGGCTCTCCCTTTTCAATCGTTGTCAGACCTCTTCTCCTAATGTTAGCCGTCAACCTCCCTTTTTAAACTTCAAATTCCGTATGTAGAACAAAAATTACATGTTGGACTTCTATATGCTTAGGCCCAAAACCAGCCCATGATAATTTCCACCGATGACTGTTTGGACAAAAGTTCACCGTTTCAACACCACTAACTCATCAAACCAAGCACCTCCCACTTAATTTCAATTTCGTGTAAACAAATATTAACGCCAATGTTTGGGTAGTAAATTTCCATTTTTTTGTCAGTGGATCCCACGTCATATCCTTTAATCTTCATACGGTGGTAATGTGCACATTTTTACATGTGTTCTCCTAGGCATTTAACCATTTCGTGGTTCCATATATATGTATACAGAGCCAGCTACTCTGCTATGCTCTCCAACGGAATGAAATCCATTAAAAAATACTTGTGCTCCCTCAAATCCACCAAACAATTGTTGCCAACTTTACTTGTTTTTTAGCTTCTGCCAGGTGCTGATAATAATTACAGATTTAGCCAAATTTATTTGTAACGTCGAGTTTTCGGTATATCGCCTATAAAAGCATAAAAACACTAATATTAGTACAAAATGATAACATGAAAATATACATAAGGCGATAAAAGTGTATAAATTAGGTGCTTATCATCTACTCATACTAAATAGATTCAGTTCAATAGTAAAGTTACCAAAAGAAAAATTAATTATTCCATTTCCATAATTGATGACGATATTATATGTAGCTAAAATGGGACGTCCTAAGATCACTGGTATTTGAGCCTATGGGACCTGAAAAATGTTGGGTGTCTAGGACAACAAAATCCACTGGGGAAACTATTATATCGACCTGAATCAAACCATCCTCTATCACATTAAAATTCTCTAAGAGTGTATCATCTTCATCGGAGACTATTGTCTTCGAATCGTTAGATTCTAAATTACTAGTCTCAGGACAAACTCGTTCCTCTAAACCATTATCAGCTTCAAAACAAGAAAATTCTACATCGTCTAAAACAGTGGTATTTGTAATCAAATCCTCTTCCTTTTGAATAGGTGAATAATCATTAAAATTATTTGGATTTGTACCACAAATAACATTATCATCATGAAGCACAATTGAAGTGACAATATCTTGATCACTCTGCATGTATACTTCAAGTTCTTCACCAATACTATCCTCATCATCATAATAATATGAAGATGTTTGAACCTCGTCTATATAGGTAGTGTTACCAATTTTATCCTCGTCCTCTTGAATAGGTGAACAATTATCAAGGGTAGCACTATATTGGAAATTAAGATCATTTTGAGCAATAGTACTATTTGCATGACTTTCATTCACACTTAATGCAAATCTATTTGTATTCTCAGTCAATTGCTTGAGGGATCCGTTTAGAGAAAGAGTTGGACTACTATTTTTTTTCCCCAACTTAATCCAAACCTTTTTGTATTCTCAGTCAACTCCTTGAGGGATTCTTCTAGAAAAACAAATAGATCATAAGGAGTACTAGTTCGCAACTGCTCATGTGATTCTTCTAAAGAAAGAGTTGGGCTACTATTTTTTCCTCTCACACTTAATCTGAACCTTCTTGTATCCTCAGTCAGCTCTTTGATGTAATTCTCTAGAGAAAAAAATGGATCATAAAGAGTACTAAATCGCAACTGCTCGTGTGATTCTTCCGGAGAAAGAGTTGGACTACTAATTATTCCCCTCATACTTAATATGAACCTTCTTGTATCCTCAGTCAACTCCTTGATGGAATTTTCTAGAGAAACAAATGAATCATAAAGAGTACTAGATTGCTCGTGTGATTCTTCTAGAGAAAGGTTTGGGTCATAATAGGGAGTACTAGGTCGCATCTGCTTTAGGGCATCCCTCCAAGAAAAAGAACTCGAATTTTGCTCATTTTCATGTTCATAAGACGGGTGTGTATATGAATAGTAATTGGGATCACCCAGGTATGAGCAATAACCTCCAAAAGGTTGGTAGTGGTCCCGACTACTATCCACACCATGTTGATATTACGGATAATGTCTATTTTCAAATTCAGTGGGATATTCATTGTAATTGTCCTCATAATACCAGTTCGACATTTTATAACAAAAACCTCCTAATATATTTACAAAATTAAACTCTAAAAATAAATCCTACCGGAAGGGGTTCTAAACAAACACAAACAAGGCCGACTCAACCAAATCAAACCTACTGAATCTAGAAACAAAAAGCATGATGGCTCCAGTTAGATTATTTTTAGACCAGCTTCTATTCTTCCAAAGGCAACTAGTTATAGTTTTAGCGAATCTCTAAGAACGATCTGAATTAGATTAAGTCAAATATAAACAGGATAAGATCTAAGGAGCTTTGATAACCCTGCCTTTTTGGCGACGTTTCCTTGGGTTACAAGGTGGCTCGAATCAACTTAAAATAATCTTCCTGAACTTTAAGTTAGGCTAACAAAGTAACAAATATAGTCCTTTTGAATGATTTTACAGTAAGCTCGATACCCTATCGATATTCTTTCTAGTCAAATTTTAAGGATTAGGTTCGTGTTAGGTAACGTGTTCCTAAGGCCGGCAATAAGGAAACGGTGATCAAATCCGAGTCCTTATCTTATATGGCCAATCCTTGCCCTTTACTAGAAAATAAATTTGTATTCAATTCCTTAACATATATGCATACGAAGGAATACAGTAAACCCACTTGCAGGGGATTCGTGGGTTGATCGAGTCTTACCTCCCGTACCAGACGGTGGATGTATCGGTTGTAGTCGACTCGGGCCACCAACTCCTGTGTCAGTGTACGAATCTGAGGGGCCGAGACAATATCGTAATTGTCGTCCTTCCCTGTTGCAGTTTATGTTTAAATACCCTTCCATATGGTTTAAAAATAATAATAAAGTTCAAAGTCCAAAGTCAAAAAATAAGAAAAAACGGAAAAATACCTAAAATAATTACAAAAATAATAAGAATTTCCTAATATAATTTTCTAAAAAGAAAAATAAAAACCCTTAAAAAAAATTAACTAAAAAATGTCTTTTCTTGTTTTTCCGTTCTTTTCGATTTGTCTTTGACTCCAAGTCTTTAATCAATCAATATAATCTTTGGCTCAAATTTCTTTTTGATCCAAAACCTGTAATACAAAGAAAAATACCAAAAAACGTAAAATAGAACAAATAAAAATAAAAAATAAAATAAAAATCTAATTAAACTAATTAACCTAATTAAAACTAAAAACAAGTCCGCGTCAGCTGCGACAAAAATTGATGGTTTTGTTATAGTGGTAAGAAAAGTTCGTTCAAGACTTGTGAAAATTTGTATTTAAACCTAGTTTCTAAGACTAAAAATAGCAAAACTTAAAGAAAATTGATAACAAGATTGAGAGAAAACTGAAGCTAAGATTCCACTATTTTCCAATTTTTAAAGTGATTTAATTCAATAAATATAATTTTGCAATTCTTACATTTAATTTGATTCTTAAAATATTACAACAAGTGGATTTTCAAAATAGTAATTGTATAACAAAAGCATGGAATATCAAAAACCTAGGCCAAGCATGTACCATCAAACTAAATCACAATTGTTTAATAAAAATCATTAAATTATTTTTTAAACAAGGATAATAATCATAAAAGAATTGCATAAATTAATTAAATAAATATTACCACATAATTTTTGGAAAAAATAGCTTCCTCCGTCGCCTCAGAGATGGGTTTTAGCTCATTTTACTCAAAAACCCTCAAAAGATTGGTACATAACTCAAAAAGTGTTTGAAAGATGAAAAGAAGCTAAAAATAATGTAACAGGAAATCTGCAATGCTTTATGGACGTTGCAGAGTAACTGTTGTAATAGAGCTTGAATATAAACGTTGCAAATGCTAAGATATCCGTTGCAGATGTGTTGAAGAAACCATTGCAGCTGAAGATAAACGTTGCAAAGACGAAGATATCCGTTGCAAATGGATGAAGAAACCGTGGCTAAGAGGTTGAAGAAACCGTTGTCGTAACCTCTGTTCTTCGGGTTCTACAGCAGTAGCAGCAACAAATTTTTTTCTGGATTTTTTCTAGTACATCTGGCCTCTGCCAGCGCGCCCGGCCGGGGGGGGGCCGCCCCCCAAAGCTTCCTACGACTCCTCTATATATACTACACGAGCAAACAACCCCAAATCTCCTCTCGAATCTTTGCAATAATCTCGGAATGTTTTCATACCATTCTCGGACATTCTCGGTATGAAATTTTTTTCTGTTCCAACTTTCAAGCAATATATTGATTATGTTGTTGGGGTGGGTCGAATATGCTTCAAATAATTATAGAAGCAGGATCAGGTGAAATATGGAAGAAATCCCATATTTCACGTAATAATGAGCACGAGATCATTTTTTTTCCTGTTTTCAAAACAAAAATATTTTGTTGCCGAGATTTTGCTTGATTCCCTAGTTTCCAACCATATATAAACTCTACTAATTAAGACAAGAAGATATTTGTCTTAAAACTTGAAAATCTCCTCAAACAATTCACGCAGAAACTTTTCAGACTGCAAAGGAAATTTTCCCTCCATAATTTGTTTGAACTTAAAGAAGGTGGTGCCCTTAATCCAAAGTGAGGGTGCCTTAAGCACATGGGTGCCCTTATCTAATCTAGGTGATTCCCTTATCCAAAATAAGGGTGCCTATAACACTTTTTCTGGGTGTCTTTAACACTTTTTAAATCATATTTTTCACAATCATTTATTTCCAAAAAATACCTAGAAACACATAAAATGATAATATTAGTACAACAATTGAGAAAAAATAATATAGAAATGAGCTTAAATAAGACAAATAAATGTGTCTATCATTAACCACTCCCCCGCACTTAAACTTTATATTGTCCTCAATGTAAAACAAGGTGGAAAATCATATAATAGTATTAAAATTCTGAAAAAAAACAAGAAAAAATAAATAAAAACACTAAACCAATGGGTTGCCTCCCTTGTAACGCTTAGTTTAAAGTGGCTAACCCGACTCTTTAGTCGCCCGTAGACTAACAATCTGAAAATTTGGGGGTCCACCCATAGAAAAATCTGCAATTCTAACAATAGCTTCACAAGATTATTAGTACAAGAAAATAGAATTGAAGTTATCGCCCGATAGAAGTTTCTCCCACACTTAGTCTTTTCTACACTTGTAAGTGTATAGATAGAACCCATCCACATTACAGCTATCCGGGGTACCGATGTCAATGCAGAAGTTTTCATGAATGCTCTTCCAAAAACTTATATTCACTGAAACATTTTATAGTCGTTCTTGACCTCTAGCTTGATAATATACTACCAAGTTAAAAAAAATATAAATATTCTTTTACAGTAAACCCTGCATGACTAATAAAGGCTGAGCCATCTTACAAAGAGTTTGAGTAAAATCATAAATTTTGTGTAGGATATTGTTGGTGTATAAGGTGTGGCTTTGAAAAGGGATGGATGTATATATATAGGACCGCTGGATACCAACAAATATATTTTTTGAACATTACATCCAACAACTACATCAACAGTTACATAAAGGATATATTTTTTTTGTTAAAACCATGCATTACTATATGAACATATACATTTTTGGATAATATCCAATGATTTTTTTTTGAAAATTACCAATGGTGTAATACTAAATATAACGGTTACATATTTTCCTATAAAACCACACAAAACTATATCATTTTTTCTAACACAGCTGATAAATGCATAATTTATATATTCTTAGTGTCAAATCCATGCTTATATTTACTACTCCTTCCGTCCCAGGAAAAGATGTACTATCACTTTTTCATTTTAGTGTATTTTTAGGCAAAAATGAAAAAAATGATAGTAACTCTTTTCATGGGACGGAGGTAGTATAATTCTTGCATTTACTTTTTATTACTCTTGTTTTCTAATTTTTTTTTCTCATATTAGGACAATTCAACCAAAATAAGTGGAAATGGCTCTTAATTGTTATGAAAGTGAAGTTCTACAAGTAAAGAAGGGACAAGGACCAAATGAAACTCGTTCAAATACAAGATTTTTTTCATCATCTTGTAGATAATAAAAATACAAATGAGGTCATTCCGAGTTCGTATGAAAAATTTATGAGCAACACAACTGAAAAGAAGCGAAACACATAACAAAATAATCATTAGATAATGTGGAACTTGGGACTACCGATTGACGATTGTAGACGTTTTTGTCATCATAAGTCCGTTTTAAAGATCCAACAATCGGTAGATATAATGGGTATTGACTATTGAGCCTACCGACTGTGGGCCCTTTTGGAATTAGAAAACTTGTATCTTTGGGCCCATACAATCATCGGATATGTGCCGAACAACCCTACCGATTGCGGCAAGACAAGAGAGACGTGTTTTGGACTTCTAAATCAAGTAAACTTGGTCCCAATGGATTCTAATCCCTAGAAAGAGAGGATACTGAAGGGCTGAGCATTAAAGACTTTAAAATAAGACATCCAAGGCTCAAACAAGACATTTCCTAAGTAATCATCTAATCTTTTGCCTCTCATATCACATCTTTTACATCAAAAACCTAGGGTTTTCCCCTTAGAGGGAAACCATTCTTTTTCTTTTGTATATTTTCCACGGTTTTAGTAAATACATGAGTATGTAATTTTGTTTAATTGGTTAGGGATGTAGTTGGAAGTCCTAAACATGTGAATCAATTTGGATGATTATTAGTGATGTTCAAGATCTCCTTTTATCGTTCATGTTCAACTTTTAATATAGCCATGTATTGTTGAAGGTGTTTGTTGAGGATGCATACTAAGTGAACACCATATTCATATCTACGGTTAAACTAGGGTTTGGATATACAGAATAGTTGGTAGACCCGATTACAAGTAGCATAGTGGTGATTACAAATTGTACTCAAAACTTTTGTGTAATTGCATATAGAAGCTTGACCAATGTTAATTAGAATACTTGAGTACTTTTATTGCGTTGATTAGTATAATTCAAAGAACTTAACGCTCTTGGAGGATTAAACTTAATAGCACGTTGTGTTAGATTGTTCGCTAAGTATTATTTACATATTCATCGTTATGGAATGCGATGCCATAAGGAATTTACTGGAATATTCTCTCGATGGAGTACTCTAGGGCTATTGGTATGAAAATAGAGTGGATGATGATTCTAATAGATTGAAGAGCATGATTGGTAACGGAAAATGAAACCTCTAACCAGTATTTTCTCACCTTGTTCCCAATCTATATTTATTTCGTATTTATTTTATTAGTGTTGCTTGCTTTACTTTAGTAACTCTACAATCCCCCTTGGTAACATAAGAAATTGAAAACAAATAACAATTACACAGCTCCTCATGAGAATGATCCTTACTACAACTATATTATTTGTCAGTATTAGTGGGAAATATCTGAAGTAATTTGTTGCACTTACGAAACGCATCAAATTTTGGCGCCGCTGCTAGGGAGCAGTAGCAATTGTTTTTGTTTGAGATTTATTTTTTATATATTTTACGTTTTTGTCTTAGTGTTTTTCAGGTTTTTAGGGTTTTCGTGGTGGAAAAAACCCGTTGGTGGAATTCGTCTTCCGTTAAAAGCGGAAGTTAGATTATGAAAACTGGTTGTTTACATTACTTTATTTTTGTTTTTATATTTTTAGTTGGATTTTTTTCTCTCCACTTTTTTGTGTATTCATCATGTTTCCTTATGGGAATAACATATACGGTGCACAAGATCAAGAAAATTATAACGACGATTAATTTAGTTATAATTCACAATCTTTTGATAACTTCCAACCAACGATTGGATACAATCAGAATCAATCCCTTGGTTTTGATTAATATCCCACGGAACCTTTTGGTTATTCTCATATATACAGAGAAGGTACAACATTTATACTTCGAATTGGCTCCACTCTAGTTGTATGCAGATTTTAGATCAACTACAAGAAATGCAACATAGATCAGACCAGGTTGATCCAAACTTAATATGGAGAACTTTTCACCAACTGGATTCTATAACAATATACCTTACCCAGCTCCTGATCGTATTTATGATCACTTGCCTATTTAATGGGAAGAGTGGTCTAATTATTCTATTGTAAGTAATGGTGGACGTGTAAACATAAGAAAACTCTCAAAAAATTATGAGTTTTTTTAATGAACTTTTAACTTTTTTAGAGCTTCGACAATTCTATCGAACCCAAACCAAGCATACTGATTCTTAGTTTTTTTAGTTAAACCCAATGTTTTCTAACAATCATATTAACCCTATGGTATAAGAGTTTTTCTTCCTAATAAAGTTAAATCTAGAGGTTACAACACCTTCAACCCATGCAGTTTCAGATTCTAAATCAACAAAAACACTATTCAGATTTATATCCATAATCACGACATAACTCTCTAATATTAATCAAAGCAATATATTTGAGTTATAAAGAAACCTAATTTACTAATGTCTTAAATAAGAAACTTAAAATTTAGGAATGTGAAAATTCAGAAATAGTATTTATCTGAGAGGTAACCTTCACATCTTCCCCACCAACAAAAATGAGGATTTTAAAGGAGAAAATTCAGAATCCAAATTACGAATTTCTCAAATCATATCACCCAACAGAGTTGGATGTTTCATACAATCCAATTTTAAGAATAATCAAACTAATCTTTATCCTCCTGTACAACTCCGTGTTGGAGATGGTATTCTATATTTAATATTATTTTTGCATTCTTCTTGCCATCGTCCCTAGTTGATGGTTGAATTCGTTGTTGAGCCAGGTGATTTAAACTTCAATAGCAGACCCTATGATGTCGTCTTTATACATTAGCGCAAATGATTGAAAATCCTTGTTTCAGCAAGTGGCTTAAACTGTTTTCTAAATATAAAAATCAATACTTAAAACCTTTAATTTAATCTGTTTAACATAAGGGTTTAAGGTTCCCTTACCGGCGTTTATATCCGGAAGAAGAAACAAAATGGTTTGGTTAGTTATGAATACGCAATAAAACCCATAACCAACCACGATAATATATTAGATTAGTTCTGGCAAGAGTTTGTTTCTTCTGATTTTGTTTAAAGAGATGTTCGTAGAAAGACTCATTTGGTTTAGTTAGTTATGAATCTGCAATAAAACCCGTAGACCCAACCGCGATAATATATTAGATTAGTTTTGGCGAGAGCTTGTTTCTTCTGATTTTGCTTGAGAGAATTTTGTTTGAAAAAATGTTTGGAGAAGGACACGTGATTTTGTAACTTTATGATGTTATTAGAGATGATTAAATTTAATTATTTTGAAAATAAATCATGGGAAGAGTTTTTTTTCTTTTAATTTTGCTTGATGGAATTTTGTTCATTTTCTTGCTGCCGTCGGCTCCATGTGTAACTGTAGAAGAGTTGAAAAGCTTTAATAGATAATCGGTGATATAGAATTAGGTAATAGGTAACCGGTGAATCCCATTGTATTCAAGTTCGGTAATAATCTCATTTTAATCCTGGTCGTACTTTGTTCTTGATGGAAAAAGCTGGATCCCTAAGTCCATTGTGGTTTCCGGACGATCTCGTCTGTCGCTTTTCTTGTAGACAGACAAACACCATTTATTTTTATAATATAGACTAGGAAATGCCTTATGCCAAAATGACACGATCTATTTTACATGGTAATAAGTTGTGGATGTCCGATTAATTTATCGTCGTTTATTTATTCATCTGGTAATCCACGATAGACATACGTTGAACTGTATAGATATTGACAATACATAAAATAAAGCCGTCCACATAGCTCCATATGAACTAAAAAGTAATCGTAAGGGTGCCGAAAATAAATGAAGGTTTTCGGATCCCATAAATTTACTAAAGTATGTTTTGTTATTATGAGGAAATAAATGCATACAATGAGTGAAAGAATAAATGGAATTAAAATTTAAAATTTTGTAAATATTTTTTTTTTTAGATTATCATATAGTAACTGTTTACCTAAACTCTAAAAATCATTCGGTTTTTCTAATATAAATTCATATTCCATATTTGATCATCATAAATTCTATAAAAGATAGGTGATTTTTGAGTTTTTAATGATTTGCGCATGAAAATCATCTTAGCCTACCTTTACGAGGAATAATAAGACTTGTTATTGGAAGCTTCAAAAACAACATTTATTTTTGGTACATGCAGGTGAACAAGCCATTATATCTCGGTTCAAGTGTATGAAGAAAAATCAAGAGATACTTATGTTTTTGTAATTTCTATTAATTCATGTATTCTATACTATAAGACACAAGTATAATCTATTGGACCCAGCGATCAGGATTTCCCATTTGATATTAATGGCCAGGATCTACTCCCACTCTCATATCACTATTCCATCAGACGGCTATGAGTTAGAGTCCATCGTGTATATCATTAATTCATTTACATTCATTAACTTTTCATTAATCATTTCGTTCTAAGCTCTCTCTCATTCCAAACAACAAAAGCTACAAACTCTATACATCTAAACCCATCAAAGAACAGAAATTATCGATCTTGATTCTTTATTCGTGATCTGAGAAGAACAAAGATAAGCTCTAGCATATTAATATCCTCTTCCGTCACCGGTTAGAAACTTAAAATTAGGGCTTATAAGTGTTCTCCTCCCTCTTCCATTTCACGCACAAAATTGGTTAAATTGAAGAAATCATGGCTTCTGATTGGTATTTCTTCCTACCTCCTATTCTCTCAACAACTAATATTAGGTCAGAATTGTTTTTCTTCTTTAATTTTTCGTCAACTTTTATTTCATTAGTCTATCTGCTTCTTTAATTTTTCGAGAATTTGGGATTTATTAGTTTCCTCAATTAACACTAAAAGCGGCATATTAACACCCAAAGAGAAACCCAAGGAAAAAAAATATTGATAAAAATCAAAATCTAGAGAAAAAAGATTGAAATTATCATCCATGATGATGATGATGATGGGAAAAAGAAAATTAATTCTGACATGTATAATCTTCTTCTTTCTTCTCTACATTTCTATTTATCTGTTCATCGGTACAGTTGATTTAGATCTTCATTATTCCCACTTCCAAATCCCTCTGCAACAAAAACAAAAATGGTTCCGTCATTACTACTACTTCTCTATCATTAACGGATTCACAAATTAGGGTATACATGTACGATTTACCAAATAGATTTAATTTTGCAATGGTTAGTCATAGTTTTTCAACAAATGACAACGAAAGTGTTATTGTGAATTCATCAATAATTTTGGGTTAAAGAAACAACATAGTGTCGAGTATTGGTTAATGGCTTCGATTCTGTATGATGGTGGAAGTTTAAATGATGGAAGAGAAGCTGTTAGGATATTTGATCCAGATAGTGCTGATGTTTTCTTTCTACCATTTTTTTCCTCATTGAGTTTTAACAGTCATGGGCATAATATGATAGATCCCGAAACAGAAGTTGATAAGCAATTACAGGTATATAATTCTTACTTCTTTACCTGATTTGTAGTTTCCTCAATTGGAATTTTGCAATGGCTGCTTTTGACACATTCAAGTTATAGTACTGAAGTGGTCAAGCGATCAAGGGACAGTTTTAGAAGTATGAATCGTGAATATTATGTTGGGAGATCTTGACTACTGGAATTTTAAGCTCCTTTCTTGTTTATTGCATCAGAAATTACTTACCGTACGAAGACACTGTGGTCTTTATTGTCTCTACAACCGGGAAGGGAGGTATACCAGATTCTAAGAAGGTTTGTTTTTCTCATTTTATGTCTGTGACCTTTTTACAATCCTAGAGAGTTTGTGATTATAATCTCCTATTTTTGGGTGAAATTTATAGGTGTTTTGTAGGTTTCTTTTGCAGGCAAAACTTGGTAACCAATGGCTGGAAGGAGTCAAATGTGCGGTGTTTGGGTTGATATATTCTCGGTTTGTACCTGTCATATGCTTTTATGTTCTTTGGTTAGTATTTGCAAGGTCAGTTTTCATTTTGCTTTGAATCATTTAGTCAGCTCTCAATTGTTTACCTCAGTCAGTCCGGAACTCCCATTTACATGAATTCCACTGCATAATCTGCGCTCACCTTCACCTGTACATGAACCTCCATTTCACATCATCTTTTATGGTATCGTACTTTGGGCAAGCTGTTGTGTTTCTAGGTACTAATGTTTGACTCATTATGCTCAGGATGCTAATATAGTATTGTGTACCGCAATCGCGACCGACGTGCTGCTTCATCGTGGGTGGCACTATCTTTCCTGTCCTTGGTGTAGCAGGCAGGTTTCTGTTAAGGGTGGCACTGTCAGCTGCTCCGTATGCGGAATAAAAGTTGACGATCCGGTAGCCAGGTTATATTCCAAAGCCACGTTTCAAATAATTCTTCTGCTTCTGTATACTGACAATGGCTTGCACGGGTTCATCAAACACGTCAAAGAAACATACGGGTTAAGGTACAATTCCAACTGCGGTCACTGATATAGGTTTTTCTCTTATAATTACTTACAGGTTTTAGAGTGTTATCAACATGAATGCCATCGTTTTTACAGGTTTGTTTGTATTTCTATCCTATGATTTCCTTTCATAAATTCCCTTTTCTGTAACTTGATTGTGTATCTGATCCATACATTGTAATATAGCTATGTGAAAGTATCACATATCACGGTGCATATCACACACATATTTTAGTAACTTATGCAGGTTGATTTGTTATAGTTTTTCCCTTTCGTATTCTATTTTGTTATCTAGGGTGTTTGCGTTTGAAGCTATAATAGCCTATTAAGAACTTTATGTGTTTGAATTATGTTAGGTGTTTTTTTAATTTGATTTTGAAGGTTCCGGATTATGAAAGTTTCTCACTGTTTCGATAAACACAGGCTCTCAGAACAGATATATAAATTCTCCAAATGCAAGGTAATACACAGTTCCCTAATTACCCCATATAAAATATTGACAGGGTCGTCTATGAGTTCTATAAATTAAGGTAATTGTGGCTATAAGTTGTATGAAGTAGGTTAGTTAATTTTTGACCTTAATATTATTGTTACTTTAAGTTAAGGTTGGTTACTTTGTTGCTTAAACTTTTCAAGTATTCAGATCTATTAATTTTGATTACTTTATATTTGAAATGCAGCACCTGTAATGAGGTCGAAAGGTACACTTACGGAGCTAAACGTTGAGAAAATGAAACAACTCCTCCAGTACATTTGACGAGTTCTATATTTTCTGGGTTTTTTTTTATTCTTAAGTAGAATAAAGTATATTTTGTAATGACTTTGCAGAAGGTACAATCAATGCCAAAAAACATGTACAGCGTCTAGCTCCGTAAAAGGGTAGCTGTGGCGGGGAGGTTGGTTATTCTATTTCAAGCACGGTGATATTTTCAGATTTTGTTGATATTATTTCCAAAATATTTTGTTTTCTTTTCTCATGGGATTTGTAGGTTTGGTGTCTTTATAAAAAACATTAGAGCAAAAGCTAAATTTGCTTCCATGTTTCTTCTCTCTTTTACAATGTTTTTTTCCTTATCTTTTTCTTGCGATTTAGGGTTCTTTCAGTCTACTTTTATTACTCTTGCGATTCAAGGTTCTTTCTCTGATGAATGATTTACTTTCATTATTTGCTATGCAGTACTGTCGATTATGCACCTGTTGTCGTTGTTGTAGCAGGTTGCGGTATCAAATAGTGAATAATGTCGGTTGGTCATGGTCATCATACCAACAACGCACTGCTGGTGTACTGCTATGGTACGTTGATTTTTGTTTCTCAAGGATATCTATAAATTAACCATGTTAATCTATTATAGGCATATAAAAGGGTCCTTCACAGACCAGTTACTAAAATGCGATAAGCAGAGACATGCATGCTTAAAACTTCTGCAGTTAGTATATGGTATTCTCTTTTTATTGCTGTCAAACTCTTATTGTGTTGACTTACTAATGGAACATTTGTAGGAATTGACTGTGCGATAGTAGTGATTACTCCCCTTCAGTGAAAATAGATATTATGATATTATTGAGTGGGATATGGCTTTTTTCATACAATTTGGAAATGATTGGTTGAAGAAAAATGGCTGCTTATAATCCTGATAAGTTAGTGTCACTTGAGGTCTAAATGTTGATGGATAAATATAGCATATAAACAGGCTATAAAATTGTGCTATAATCCTGACAAGTTAGTGTCACTTGAGGTCTAAATGTTGATGGACGAATATAGCATATAAATAGGCCATAAAATTGTGCTACTGCATTGTTGTTGTTTTGCTTTTTGGAAGATATTTGTTTTTGTCACTCCTGTTATGCATGTTGGTGTTAGAGTTCTGCTATTTGGGATTTCTTTGTGCATGTGAATTGTAAAAAATCACTCTTCGTAAAAATCATTTCTGAACCGATTGTTCATATTTTTCCTTAATTTTGTTTGTTTCGTCATTTCTTAGTTACTACACATGTGAATTTTTAGTTTTGTGAGAAGTGATAAAATCGACCCTTGTTCATATTTTTCCTTAATTTTGTTTGTTTCTTAGTCATTTCTTAGTTATTACACATGTGAATTTTTAGTTTTGTGAGAAGTGATAAAATCAACCCTTCCTAAAAAACGTAGTATTGTTTAGTATGGGCTTGAGATTATTCTTCTGCAGATTAGATTACTTATTCGACATTACAATTGTTTTATCCTCATAAGATCCAATTTCAGCATTTTCTATACTCTTAACATCTATAAATTACTTCTGAAAACCTTGGTCATATATAATTTTGGTTGAACTGATTTCTTTTTTCTCTCTCTTTTCTAGGGTATAATGGCTAAAAAAAGGTGCTACACGTAATTACGACAATAAAGTTCTGATTTGCCGCTTTGGACCTACTTCATTAGAATTGCATACGCCAATGGTTTCCGTCTCATTGTTTAGTGAAAGGGGGTGGACAAAAATAGTGTTTGAAGGAGATGGTCAAATTTCACACCTATATGAATGATAGTAATATTTGTAAGAGGAATGAAGTTTTGGATGACTCCACGTATTTACAAGAAAACTGTTTCTATGGGGTTCCAAATACTAACCAGTTGTTAAACACTTTGTGAGTAATACATTCACATTTTGGTAAAATTATTATAAGTTTTGGAACTTAAAAAATAAATAAATATATATAATGAGTTTCAAAAAAAAAAAGAAAAAAAAAATGATTTTACTGTTTCTATCAAATGATTCAAACCCTAAATTTTGTTTTACATAAGTCAGCTGTGTACGTTAAAGTTATTGGTAAAGCTAATGAAGATAACAAGCCACCTTTCTAAATCACTAGCTTCTGCCTAATAATTTTGTATTCATTTGTAAAGTTATGTATCCAATCATCTTTGTCTGTACACTATTGCAAGAAGAAATAATAAAGTTTGTACATAGCATAACTGTTTTTCAAGAATTTGAATAAGTGTCTAGAAATAGCTTTAATTGTGTGATGATGTATTCTAGGTTGTTTTTATGGATGGAGTAACAATGGGTGGTAGAGCAGGAATTGCGATTCCTGGGACTTCGCATCATTGGCACATCGGTAGTTGCTGCCACGATTTATTTAGAAGATTCGAAGAAGGAAGAGCAAATTCAACCTTTTTGATAGACATGACAGATGGGTTCATGAGCCAACCAACAAGAAATTGTAAGTTAAAAAAGAAATGTCAAACTCATCACACTCTAGCCCATAGGCCCCATACCATTTCCCGATCATTATAAAATAGATGAATTTGAAAATGAATCTTCATAGTATATATTTTTTGTTATGGCTATTAAGAACCGTGCTTAGTTGAAGATGTTAGAAGTTAACATTCTGCGATAACAATAACATGAAAAATCAAAAGCACGTGCCGTACCTTAGTTCTCCATATGTAAAGATTTTTATCATTAAAATTAACAATGGGGGAGATCGTTAAAACATTTTTCGGCTGAACCCAACCAAGCGTTAATTTATTAAGTTTGGTTGCCAAGTTTAATTATAAAATTTAGTTGCTTAAATTTTTTAATTATTAAAGTCAACTTCGTTAGGCTAGGATATAAAAATGTTGAGACGTATTGAAGACAAACGAAAACATCATCCTTCATATTGAAGTTAATAGTTATTGACTTTGATTTGTTCCATTTCTATCCAGTTCTTTGAGTCATGTTCATTGAAAACATAACATACAAAGTTTTTTTACATGACTTTAGTTGTTTAGATGATTTGATCATTCTTATGACCTAAGTGTCAAAGGAAGGATATACATTAGTTGTTTCTACAACTTATTGAATAGAGTCACATAGTATATTTTACTATATTTTCATAAGTTCTGTCATAATACTAATATGACTTTTGTCATGGACTAATGTTGAACTTTCGGAAAACTAGATATATCTATCTAGTGGCATGAGTTTAAGTTTGTTTAAACAAGAATTAACTTTCGAACGTCTGATAGGATTCAGGACTGGTCTCAGGAATTAGCCATCTCAGGACCGATGTTATAACATTACACGGTTGAACCCACTAAGCATTGGTATGTCAAGTCTGGTTATCAAGTTTTGTTCCAAAACTCGAGTCGATTGAGTAGATTACTAAAGTAAACTTCGTTAGGTTAGACTAGGAACATAGAAATATTGAGACTTACTCTAGTTACTCATGAAGACCTGAAGGCGTATCAAAAACAATGGAGACATCATCTTTTAGATCGAGGTTAGTAACTACAAACTTGAATTGTTCCATTTTTATCTTTGTTCTTACAAGTCTTTATTCATTGAAAACATAACATGTGAAGTTAAGATTGTTATAATATATTTAGGATGGGTGACTTGGTCATTATACCATGATCAAAATATCAAAAGGAAAGATATATAATAGTTTTTTGGACAACTTAAGTATATGGAGTTACGAAGTACAGTTTATCTATAGACTTCATGTTTTCGACATTGAAATAATTGGTAATTTGTTATTATTGAGTGTGTTGAGCTTCCAGGTGAATCCTTAATTAGTTTAATAATTATGTTAAAAAGCAATGTCGAAAACATAATTTGAAGAAGTAGATTTGGGAAACTTGTTTCGTCGAAAAGGGATTCAGGACCGATCCTAGGACTTCTCCTGACCATGTTTGTTAACTTGTTTTTACACTTTTGATATGTATGTTATCTTCATGGGTTTCTGCAGACATCAAGATGTACAAGAGTTAGATTGGGAATGTTTATAAATGCTGAAATAATGTTTGAGTGTGTATTAAATTCTAAAATCTCATTGTTCATGTATATTCCTTTGGTACTCAAAGAAAGATCCTATAATATCGATATTCAATATCATTTATGGTATCAAAATTATATGCTTTCGATTCACCGAGGTTTGCATATCTCTAGTGACTATATTAGTCAAGTACATGGATGTGTGCTATCTAATATTAGTTATCATACTATGAGAAAAATCGATAATTAGTTGGAAAATATTAGATATTTGCTAATTTAGGAAATATACACTTATTGATTATCTAAAGAATTTTTGAATTTGGTAGATCTTGTTTTCCAAACAATGCCTTAGTCATCACACTATAAATTGATGGTCTTGTATCCTAAAAAAACTCATCCCATAACACACCTTTGTAGTGTGGCTAGTTACTTTGAGAAAGAGGGGAGTAGTCTAATTAAGTGAAACATCTTCCATTAACTTCGTTTAAAGACTTCTTTGGGGTCAAAAAGCTCTAGTAGTACCACTGGAGAGAAACTAAGAACCGTACTACTTAAGTTTTCTTTTGTTTAAGAATTGTTGGTATATTTATCTTCAATAAATCAAACTTGTTTATTCCATAGTCATTTTCATCTCATAAAAGATCACTCAAGTTTGTTTGAAGATTTGACTATCGCATATCTAAGTGATTCTGGATTTGTGGGATAAAATTGTTGATCAAACAACGTTAACATAATGTGTTATGTTTGTTTGATCAATAGTGGAATCAAGTTGTTTGCAGCGGTTACTTTTGAAGATTAAAATTGAGGATTGAATACTTTAAGACTTTTTTTTTTTGGTTTTGATCTTTGTATGACTTTATGAAAGCTTGGTTTTCTTGGATTAATAGGAAGTTCAATAAACATAAGACTTGTGGAAGATCGAACAAAATGTCTTGCGGGATTTATTTGCTTGGATAGATTTTGTTCATTAAGATTGGTTATTTCGATAATCATTGTCTTGGTTTGATCTTTTGATGAAAGGAGTTTATTGATATAAGCAGAAGATCCTTTACTCTGCTTTATCACTGATCAAATAGATGATTTGGGTGATTGCTAAGTGAGTTGGTTACTAGAAAAAATTTAGTCATTTGTTGTTTTGGGTTATGATCCAAAAGAATTAGGTGCAGAAGTCTTCACAACAAGTGAAATAACTCAAGATAGCGAACTCTGAGTTGGGATTCACGTGCGTTGGCCAGATTGATTGTAGGTGCAAGGATACTGAAGGAACTGAGTAACTAAGGGTAGTTTAATTGGTCCCAACTATACGAAGTTGTAGTATTCAATTTGTATAGCAGATTAATTATGAGAGTATTCAAAACTGGACTAGGTCCCAGAGTTTTTCAGCCAAACAATTCTCCTCGTTAACAAAATCTTGTGTATTTGTAAGATTTAATTTACCTCCACATTATATTGTTTAACTCTATAATTAAAGTAAATACATCTGTGAGTTAATCACATCTTGGTAAAGATCCCATAGTTAGTTCGATCCGAACTTTGACTATTACCAAGATCGTCTTGTTGAAATAATCCTGAGGTGGTTATTGATACGATAAGATTATACAAGGTGAATCTGCATAAGTTGATATTGAAAAGATTGTGGTGTACTTGGTACCCCTTATCATTTCAGAAAAAAAAAATCCATATAATTCAAGTTTAACTTCTCACGAAGTTATTGATTGTGATTATGCTTTGAGAGCGGCATTTTTTGTTGAGTAAAATTAGAAAAGTATAATTATACAACAAACATTGTTTTAGACGTAATAATGTAAATTGGGAATCCAACGCCATAAACCAGACATTAATAATAAACATAAATATCGTATATGATATGGGCGAGGAACAAATGATGGATCCACGCAAATCATACGAAAACAAATGAGAGAAAGGAAAATTTAACAACAATCTTTATGAAAACCAAAATGTAAAAATAATATTTATTCTAGACAAAAAATAGCTCCATACATCATATAATAGAAACTTAGTGAACAAAAAAAGTACGATAGTATGGAGAGCGATAACGACATGCCTCCATTGGTATAGCTGGATAAAAATGGTAATGAAGTAAACGATGAAGTTGAAGACCCTAATTAGGTGACTGACAAAGCAGAACAAATTAAATAACAACGATGGAGACATGTCTCCAGCGGTCAAACTAGATAAGAACGGTAATGAAGTGGATGATAACTTTCAAAACCGTAAAAAGATGACTACCGAAGCAGGATAAAGTGGCAGAGAATAAATATCATATATGGAGAAAAGATGGAACTTACATGTGTAGGGAAATGTTTCAACACATTATTTTTCAATTTCCCCACCCTACCCCGAGCATTTTAGCTCAAACAGAGGCCAATAACAATAATAATTTTTCATCAGCCTGGAACGTAACAGAGACCAATGATATTAATATTTTAATTGTTTCCATTTAATATAAGTATATCAGAAAATGTAATAGTAATCTATTCTTATTTGGATAGTATACAGAGAAAATATATTTTTTAAGTCAAATTTCTTATTTTCCGACATTTTAAATTATAGTCGGTGAATTTGGTTGCCATGATTAATTGAAGAAACTTAGTATTGGGGCTATAACACTTTGGTTTTAAGGGATACATAGGATTCAAATTTCCTAAATGTGGATAAAATACCCTTACTCCATAAATAAACCCAAATGTAACTACACATTGAAAAAAAAAACTAAATCTAATATTATTTTCCTTCTCTTATCCTTCACGATTCACGATGAAGATGATGAACTCAAAAAAATAAAAAATGATGGATTAATAGTTCAATTTCAGATCCAGGAACTACTTACGACTAGGAACAGATAAACTCCTAGCCGTAAGAATTCACTACGGCTATGAATTCATCTTTTCATGACCGTAAATAGTCCATCTACGGCTAAAAAAATGATGAATTCCTAGTTGTCGGGTGTTTTACGGCTAGCTAGCCGTAAGTTGATTTGAAATTCCAGAGCGAAATTGTCTACTCAATTTAAGAATGAATTTCTTATAATGAGTATAAACCTATTACGTATAGGAATGTAATATTTCCCAACCGTAATTTGTTGTTACGTTTAGGATTTCCTAATATTTCTTAGCCGTAAATTATTCTGAATATACAAAATCTCGTCACACACTTTCCAGCCGTAAGTCATACATATGGCTGTGAGTTCTTTATTTTCCAGTTGTATACTGTCGTTTACGGCTAGGAGGTCATGTATTCACAGATGTATACTGGTGTTACGGCTAGGATTTTATAATTTCTCAGTCGTAAGTACTGGATTTTTTTTTTTAATATTTTGATTTTCAAAACAACTCAGTATAAAAAAAACGTCAATATAATCTAACATTAACTTCTAATTAGTTTATATAATTATATTTGTCAATATAAATTAAGAAAGGGTAGTTTAGTCATTATCAAAATAATAGAATGAAAAGTTATTAACTTTACTACTCAATAACCCTAAATGTGATTGAGTGGGTGCAGGAGGGAGCCCCGTCTAAGTGAATTGGGGACAATGTCTTCTTGTTAGTCCTCAAAACCAAAATATTACAGCTCCAATTAATTGAAACTCCTTGGGTGCAGGAGGGAACCCCGTCTAAGTCAATTGGGGATAATTCTCAACGTACTCAGTACATATCACGGGTTATATCCAGTAGTCACTAATACTGACATTATCTTTTTCTTTTTAATAAGAAAGAAATTATTTTATTGATGTTTAAGTGGTAGAAGCAGTTAAATCTGCTTGGACAATGTCTTTAATCCATTGATGTAGTGTTTGAGCCCAATCTTCTTCACTGCTGTTATTAATGCCATATTTTGCAATGGCATCTGCTACATGGTTGGTATCTCTATGCACCTTATTACAAGACCAATTATCAAAGTAAACTACTAAATTTAAAATGTCTTCTATCACATTAGAAGTTGTCTATTTGACAACAGTTGACTTCCTATTGACAACCTCAATTACATTTTGACAATCTCCTTCCAGCTCGACCTCACTAATCCTTTTGCTTATAACCCAATTAACCGCTTCTAGTAGTACTAGTGCCTCTGCCTGTTCTGCATCCAAATCTTTTATTGGTTTCGATCTAGCTCCATTGCATGTATCTGTAAAATCTCGTAATATCAGTCCCACTGTAGATTTATTAGCAATTTTATGAAATGAAGCATCAAAATTAACTTTTAAATAATTTTATGGGTTTTTTTCCCATGGTTTAATGATAGAAGTATTAGTTGTTTGTCCATTTCTAGACATACTAGAAATACTATTCAGCTAATCTCTTTGATGGTTTCTGATTAAACCAATGGCAGCTCGAACATTTGGTTGAGTATTATCGAAAACTTTGCTATATCTGGCTTTCTAGATGTAACAAAGAGTAGTACTAGTAGTCAAAATCTTACTCCCATTAATTGAGTTACTATTTGGTTGATTGAGCTAGTGAGACTTTAACCAATCAAGGTAGTCAACATTCTGCATCATCTGGCAAGATTAGAGTCAACTTCAGCCCAAACCTCTTTGGAAAATCTGCAACTAATGGAAAATTGTTGCATAGTTTCTGTGTTATTAGTGCACATACAACAAATATTGGTAGCATTATCATTGAACCTGAACATTATCAACGATAGATAAACAACCTTGCAAACATTTCCAGAGGAAGTAAAATCCTAGGAGCTAGACTAGATTTCCATAAGGAAATCCAATTCACTTAAATATTCGTTTGAACATTTAACAACCTATTAGACTTATTGAGTAAGGCTCTGCAAGTAGATTTGGTTGTGAATAATCCATTATGGGATATATTCCACTTTATACTGTCTTTCCTAAAATGGGAATTCTAATGCTTATAATATCATGCACAGTAGAAGGATCAAAAAGAGTATTAAGAAGATTATTATTCCAAGTTTTAGTATCTGCATCAATAAGTTGATTAACATAGCTAATTTCCGCAGAGATAAAATTTAATTGTAAATTTTCTTTTCTATTTGGAACCCCATTATCTTTTCAAATATGAATGCTCTCACCATTAGCCACTTCCCAACAGTAGTACGACTTTATTATCTCAAGACCTTGGCATATTCCCCTCCGAAACCAAGATCCAGAAGAGTTGTTGCCATCACCACTACACCAAATTCAGAAATTGGTAACACTGAAATGTTACACTAATAAATGTAACAGTGATTGTTACAAAATACGTGTGACATCTTAAAAAGTGTACAATAAATCCTTATATAATTATAATTTATTTTTCATTACATCTGTCACGCTAAAGAGTGTGACAAATTATCCTTGCCAAAATAAATAAATTAAACGCTAAATATTCAATAAAATAAATAAGAGAAAATAGTTTTCTCGCTCCATCCGAAAAAAATGCCGCCAAAATAAAGTCGAATCATGAAAATTTCCCCCGACCCTCTCACGTATTTTTCTCCTATATTTTAGATTGACCACGTTTACTCAGTTATTATACCTGTATATTATTAAAACCTAAAAAAACCAAACAAAGAGGAAACCAGAAAGAGTCGTGAAGCTTTATTCTGATACACCTTCACCGTGAAATTGTTTTACTTCAAAAAATTCACTTGCTCTCCTGAAACTTTATATAGTATTATTCTCTTTTAGAAGATTCGCACCATTTTTTTTTTGTTCTTCTTCAAACAAATGAAACTCCATTATTGTTCTTCTTCCCCATTCTATCAGGGAGTTATGGACCTGATTGATGTTTCGTTTGATTGCAGATTAAGATTTTTTTTTATATATACATAATTAAGATTATTGTTAGGTTTTATGTAGATTTAATTTGTTAGTCTTGTTATAATTATTCTTCTGCCCTAATCATAAGATTGAGATCCTTTTATTATTCTTCTTCTTTTGTAATTAATTTTTACCCTAATTTCCATTTCAGTTTAAAGAAACATTTGGTACGATTTCAAAAGGACTTTGGTATATATCACGTCAGGTGAGCATCAGATAGCAGTACGTTCTTTTTGGTGTTGATTTTAATAGAATAATTTAACCTGTTTGTGCACCAGTTGCTTGATGAATTACATCAAAGAAAAATAATTACATTATAAGAGATGTGTTTTCTTAGTCAAACTATGCTGTAGAAATGCTTGTGTGTATTGTCTGGTTTGATATGGAAGTTAAGCGTGGTTTCTGTTTCTCAAGTCGTGGAATGGGTAATACCATCACTAAGTACTCATTTACCTGAAGAATTATAAGAGCATAGTAATTGGTCTGGATGCAAATAGAGGTAAAGATAGATTTCGTACCACCCAGGTTCATTGATTCTTGTTCTGAGAAGTTAGACAAGTTAGCAAAAAGGGGATTATATATACATTTTGTTATAAGTTTCTGTAGAGGTTGTTAACATGGGTTGTTGTAATAAAAGAGGCAGGAGATAAGGGAAGCATTTCAGCTATTTGATACAAATGAGTCTAGTATGTGTGATTGATCCTATAATAAGCTATGTGGTACTTTTAATTGGTAAACTAACACTATTTTGTTTCACTTACGCAAGGTACAATTGATGCCAAAGAGCTTGATGTTTCCATGAGGTGTGATTTCATTGTTGTCTATTTATTAAAGGAGTATTATTCGTTGAATTTGACATATGATGCTGAATCAGCAGATCAAACTTAAAGCATCTGGTGTATACAATGTATCCTAATAGCCATTCTCTTATATTCTTAGTTTTATACATTTTTCTGGTTTATGTTAATCTTGGAGAATGAATAATTTGTTTTCCTCTTTTTGGTTGTGCTTTTAGGCTTATGATCAGTATGGTTCTTTCTTTTGATGGTGCAAATAGAGTACCTAGTCTTTGATGAAACCTTATTGGTTATTAAGAGGAAGAGAAACAGTGGCAACTGGCAAGATTCGCCAGGTAATTTTACAAGAAGAACACCACCTTGTGAAGATTACTTTCTTTGAATGAATTATCTCTTGACTTTTATTGCAGGTTGTTATCATTAACTAGAGAAATGTCCAAGTGACCACACATCACAATTTGTATTTTTAGAGATTTTGTTTTTGTTAGGTTGCTTATTACTCACTTCGGACAAGATGAGCTGGTGAGTCTAGTGCAGAGAAGACCTTACTGAGGTTGATGAACTTCAATTTAAGAACACAAGCAACAACAGACATAAAAACTTCCCTTCTAGACAAAGGTATACGAGTCTCAGCTTACCTGAAGTTTATGCACATGTTTTATAATAAAAACATAAGATTGATATCTATGAATTGCGACTTTGTGCACTGTTTTAAGCTTACATTTGGATGACTAGCTCGTGAAATTTCTTTTGAATGGTTTTGTTTATTTTTTGATTTTTGGTAATCTTATTTGGGGCTTCCGGTTTAGTATCAGATATATTAATTTTCTTGTGTGGATGTGTTGTTGTTTTTCTTTTCCATTTTCGTGAATCCGCAGTATTTCACTGCATGTATTACCTATATAAGAGGGAACTGGTTCGAGAGTCAGCTTGGATTCTCGACCAAGTTTGTGTCTTGGATTTCGTCTATCTTATGTTGGAGAAAATGAGTTTTAAACTAAATTAATTTTGGTCTTGGATGCTCACTCATTTCCTTGAGTGAATGAAACTCTTTAGTTTAGTCCCATAATTGGGTATTCTAGAGAAGGATTCCACTATGGGTGGAACGGGGTGGGCAAATAATACATGGGCTAACTTATGTAATGGGCTACCTATGTATTGGGCCTACGAATTAGACATCATCCATGATCCATTATTTTACAAGAAATCCTAAACCCTAAAGGTTTCCAAAACCCTAATCTTTTCTCTATAAATATAAAACGGTTTTCAGATTTAAAAGGAATCCAAAAAAAAAAAACGTTTTTTGATTAATTCTTTTTCTTCCCTGTTGCTAAGTTCAAGAGTGGGTAGTTTGTATCGTGCTAATACAAGCTATATCGGGCAGTCTTATCCTGGACACATCTTCGCACGTTGGGGTTTAGCATTGCTCTTCATGAGTATACCCGCGAACTAATGTGTTAAGATTGTTGGAATCTTGCAACAATGAACAACAATGTTAGATGTATCAGATTAATATATTATAAAGAATTGAATTTAAAACAAATCTACCACGGACAACTTGTTGAACCTGTGATTCTGCCCTCGTAGTTGTCCGTGGTAGAGTTGTTTTAAATTCAATTCTTTATAATATATTAATCTGATACATCTAACATTGTTGTTCATTGTTGCAAGATTCCAACATCTTACAATTCCATTGGATTTTAATACTCAAACATCAAGGATGTAAACTGTCACTTTTAGAAATGCCCACCTGGATTACGATGCTATTCCACTGAATGAGATTACAGGCATATTCTGTTCGCACATGCTTGCTTTACAATAGTTATAAATGCATGTATTGGGTTAGTGTACCAAGAATTAATTTACTGTTTTTATTATTGTTCTCTTGCTTGTTTTGTGGAATCTGCTTAATGTGTAGATGGTCAATTTTCCTGTTCTCAACATTTATATGGTAAATTTTACAGGTATGAGGTCATAGCCATTGTGGTTTAAAACAAGCCCAGTGTCAGCAACAAGTGATGGAAGCACACGGATATGCTCACTAATCTCACTTCAGAACCTGATGTTACTGTTCGTACCAAAGCTCTTGGTGCAGTCAACATATGTATACCTTAGGCCTCTTCTGGTTACTTCTTATAGAGTTCACATTACATATTGTTATTAAGTGTGATTGATGTGTTAGTTATTGGGTCTTCCAGATTTAATTCAACATATATAAAAAACTTGGAGCAACTGTGTTTAGGCGAACAAATAACTATGAAACATTGATGGATGCGTTGGGTTCAGACCAATGTTGTACCATACCGGATTTCGGTTCGTACCGGTCGAGAGCGATATACTAGTACACCGATATACTGGGGAAATTTCGGTTTAAATACCGGTAAAATATCGGTCCATATATTTTATATCTATAATTTTATAAAAAAATACTAGTCCATTTCGACGAAAGACCTGCAAGGTTTTACCATGGAATAACAAAAGTTGGTTGAGTACGGAAGGCCTCTAGATAGCATTTATACGCCTGTGAAATGTATATATAATTTGGATTCAGAATGTTATGGGTGTAAAAGAACACAACCTCCAGTGACATGTCATTAGTGAGTGACTAAACGGGACCAGGACTCTAATGAAAGGGATCGTAATCAAATAAGGATAATACCAATCAAAGGTTTAGTGCAAGAGTCTGGTGACATCACTTGATATAGCCTCTTCGCATCGCCCTTGCAAAGTTGGACCAAGCATCACTGAAATTTGGGTGTAGTCGGAAAAGCAAAAGAACAACAAACTTGTCAACTCAGTACCGGAAGAATATAACAAGCAAACTCCTCCATAGGGGTACATGCAAATACAACTATATACATGAAAGATGACCAGCAAGCTTTCTGAATGAGAAATATAAAAACTACAACATTTACTTATTTTCTCAACAAGGAGAACATAGAACTTCCTTTTTAACAAGGGATTGCCATTTTAAGGCCACTACGCAATCGCTGTTGCGATCCTGGAGAGAAGGTAGACAACAAACCACTGTGAAGTTACTAAAGCTAACAAGATCTAGTATTTTTCTTGTTTGAAACTAGTTTTTCATGGTCCAACACAAACAAAGTGTTGACAAGAATGTTATGACTAAACAACACGATTTTCCTATCTGTTTACTCCACAACTTCTCTAGACAAAAACCTTCTAGGAATCTTATTTACACCCATCTTAACATACCAAATTGATTTCTTTAAAACTCAAATGGTCCTCAAAAAAATCAGTTCTCCTCCTAAGTAACTAAATATGCTAAACATACTGAAGGAAGACTAGATGCACGAATCAAATGTCTACCAAAAATCTACAAAACACAAGTATTGCATAGCTGAGTTTACGCTTAGCATTCAATCCAAAGTTGTACCTGGTAGAGAGCATGACTTAGCTTTTGCCTTGCTGTATGTAATTGTGGTTCCAACGCAAAGTGTGAAAGCATTAACTGATCCCACTCCTATACAGAAAACAACAGCTGAAGATTATAATATGGACAAACCTATTAATTCCAACTAGGCTCCAGCATATTAAGCTCAATATACAATGTGACAGTATTTCTATTGCTTTTGCATAATAACCCAAGTTTGAAGTGAGTCTAATGACTACTGAAGACAGAAGCAGTTGTAAGAAAAAAACATCTACAGACCCACCACCACTTAACTAACAAGCAAGAGAAACTTGAATACATACTGAAAACTTCTACTAACAGAAGCCAGGCAATCATTTCAACAACAAGAAGTAAACAATTAAATTGCAATGACTCTGGGTTGAAATTATAAAGCACAAATTCCCCCACTCTACTGTTTTTCTGCTCACTGCTTACAAAATGCAAACACATTGCCAGAGGAGGAGAAAGCATCCTACATGGGGTATTAAATAATGCATCTTTAGCAAATTAAATTGGAAGTTTGGAACTCAATTTTTGCAATCTATAAGAAAACACATTACCCAATTTATTCACTGCAAATTAAATTGTAACTCAATTTCTTCAATCACTGCTTACAAAATGCAAACACATTACCCAATTTATTCACCCACAGATGATCATTATATCTACTGCTACTACTGTTCCTATCATCATCCATTTCTCAACAAAAAAATTCATTTCTCATCATCCAGACGACAACCCTAGATTCTGATTTTCACACAGTAAGAGAGAAAGAAGGAAAGAAATAGTTGAGCGAAATTTGACCTAAAATAGTTGTAAGAAACTTACGAGATGGAGGATAGTGCAAAGTTTTGTTGATGCAATGGAGAAGAGATGGAGGCGCAGAAGTAGGCAGAGAGAAATAAAGAAGAAGAAGATAAATTGCTTTCAGCTGATTCACACGAATAATGATCGTTGGATTAGATTAGATTTCTAATCTGACGTCCAATAAAACGTAGCGGACAAAACCGGTTATATCGGATAAAACCGGTTTTTATCCGTACCGACCGATTTTCTCGGGAGAATACCGTTTCGACGGTATATTGAATATCATGTCGCTACCCGACCGGTACCGGTAAAACCGCCGAAATTTCGGCCGTACCGAACGGTACGTACTACATTGGTTCAGACAATGTCAGGTTTTAAAGGTAATCATGATGCCTTCTTTCTTGGTTGTCTACCCTTGATGCAGTTAGACTAAAACCATTGAATATCTATGCATATGATAAACTTGTCATTAACTTGAAGCATTATTATCAAAACCAGGAAAACCCTCAACTTGGTTCACTACTTGCTACAAGAGAACAATTCAGATTGCAATATGATAACGGGTACGGCTTCCCCATGTCATGATGCACTTTCTGTCCAGTGAATAGGTACGAGATGCAAGACTTCTTAAGCTTGCTAAAGACGAACAATGTAAGATTAGTAACAGCAGAGTGCCATGCTTAAAAGCGACACTCCTGGGACTTCTTGAGCTTGATAACAACGAGTAATCTAAGACTCTAGCAGCATCAGTGAAGTGTATCAAAATAAAATAGTTCAAAAGAAGGTGTTCGTCGAATGCGCTTACAATGTTCTGCAATTGCACCAATATGGGACCCTCCTCAAGGTGATGAAATATATACTCTCTCCGTTTTAGGAAAAGAGTAACTTTCTCTTTAAATTTTTGTTCCAACAAAAGAGTTACTTTCATTTTCAATATAACAAACTTTTAAAATTACCCTTGTTATTTTAAGAAATGTTATTATTCTCATTATAAAGATATATGTAGTATTAAACTTTTTGTTAGGGCAAATTTGAAAATAAATTACAAAAGTTATTCTCTCTCATCTTGCCTTAACAATTGTGCAAATAGGAAAAGTAACTCTTTTCCTGAACGGAGGGAGTATATAAGAAGTTATTATGTTGGTGGTGGTTGGATGATATGGGGCAAGAATCGGTTGCAATTTATAAATGGCTTTAACTGTATATAGTTAGAGATTTGTATCAATGCCTAGTCAACTTTTGTTGATTTTTGTGGTGGTTTGCTAGTATTCTATTGTTTTGCTTTTATTAGTGTTTTTATGATACTCCGGATTAGTTAATGCTAAAACAATCTTTTTTTTATATTAATTTGATTTTTCAAAGCAATACAATATTTTCTGCGCTGAATTACGTTTTTAGTTCGACAATGGGGTGGATTGAGGGAAGGCTGGTGCAGATATCCAAAATAAGGGGAACTAAAAATAAAAATAAATGAGTTTCTTTTCTTAATTACTGCCAGGAATGTTACGGATATACCTGTAACATATTTGACACAATTTTAGTGTGATTTAAATTAATTAAAGTCACTTTTATTAGTGTGAACACTAGTGTGTAACAAAAGAAAAACACCAATATTGACACACATATTAATGTACCATTAAATAAGAAGTTACACATATTTGTAACAAAATATCTGTTTTGGTGTAGTGCATGGAGTGGGTCACCTTTTCTAAAGTACTTACAACTCAAGGTTTTGACCCAAAGAGAGTCAGGATTAGTAACTATTCTCCAATCTAACTTAGCAAGAATAACCTTATTTTGAATAGCAGTTTGCTTAATGTTCAATCCTCCTAATGCTCTAGGCTGAGCTACAGTTTTCCATTGTTTCAAATATATATCTCTATTTATGTTACTTTTATTCTACCAAAAATTCATTTGAATGACGTCAAGTTTCCTAGTCAGCTTTTTAGGAAAAGAAAAGACTGACACTTGGTGAGAAGCTAAAGCACAGAGAGTAGATTGAGTAAGAACAGTTCTACCAGGTTGGTTTAAAAACCTAGACTTCCAATTTGCTAATCTAGAGTTGTGCTTATCTATAAGCTCAGTAAGGAGTTCACTTTGTTATGTTTAAAAAGAAGAGGAACACCAAGATACTTATCATTAAGAGCCATTTTCTTAACTCCAAGTATATTGGATATCTCATTCTTAACATAGTTATCAACTTTAAGGATGAAAGACTTCCATGATTTAGCATAGTTGTTAGACTGACCAGGGCGAGTGCTGAATTGTTCAATAATAGAGAAGAGGTGCCTAGCAACATTAGTATTAGCCTTAGAGAAAACAAGGCAATCATCTACAAAGAAAAGGTGAGAAACAACAAGACTATCTTTGGTAACTTTTAAACCATGAATCTGATTATAATTTTCAGTTTTGGATAAAGCTCTAGAAAGAGCATCCATACAAATTATGAAAAGGTAAGGGGATAATGGATCCCATTGCCTTAACCTCGAGGTTTATATATTTCACCTGGACTGCCATTTAATATGATTGAGGAAGTTACTGTGGTAATGCACTGAGAAACCATGAGGCACCATTCATCACAAAAGCCGAATTTCTTATAAGTGTTTAACAAAAAATCCCATTCCATCCTATCAAATACTTTGCTCATATCAAGTTTAAGAGCCATATAACCTTTCTTAGGAGTATACTTTCTCATAGAGTCTATCAACTCATGAGCTATAACACTGTTATCAGTAATAACTCTTCCAGCCAAGAAGGTAGTTTGGTTCAGAGATATAATCCTATTCGAGAGAGGTTTGAGCCCAGTGGACATGATTTTAGATATGATCTTATAGTCAACATTGCAAAGACTAATAGGTCTAAAATCAACAGGGGATTTGGGACAATTGGATTTATATATTAAGCAAGTAAAATTATGATTAAGCTGCTTAAGCATAAACGTAGAATGGAAAAAATCCTGCACCATAGCAATAATGTCATTACCCACAATATCCCACATCTCTTGATAGAAACCTGGGGGGAATCCATCAGGTCCAGGATAGGTCCGTGGTTGCATGGAGAAAATAACAGATTTAACCTCATCATGGTTTGGAATCTTAGTAAGCATGATATTATTAGTCTCAGTAACACAACTCTGCACACAGTCCAAATACAAGTTAGAATTGGGAGGCACATTAGTTCTACTCATATTAACAAAATGGGATCTAAAAGTATCAACAATCTCATTTTGATATGTTAGCCAAATGCCAACATCACTTTGAATGATGTTTATTTGGGTTTTTCTTCTTCTAAATTTAGTTTTATTGTGAAAATAAGTTGTATTTCTATCCCCAAATTGCATTTGGTCATCCTTACCTCTTTGTCTCCATAAATCCTCCTCAGCATCAAACCAGAAGTTCAAATCTTTGCTAAGATGATTAATTTTTGCAAAATTAGCAGGGTTATGAATAACTTTAAGACAGTTGATTTGAGACTCAAATTTCTTGATGTGCATATTAATGATACCAAAATGTTTGTGGTTCCAATCCTTAAGAATAGTTTTAGTTGAAAACAAAGTCCTAGTAAGTTTATAAGCATCTGATGTAATTTTTAAATAGTGGTAGAAAGGTTCGATACTCAGACTTGTAAAGATTCGATTTTTAAACATAATTTTTAATAACTAAAAATAAAACAGATTAAAGTAACATTGATTTCAAATTATGGAAAAGACTGAGACTAAGGATTCCACCATTAGCCAATTTTTCAAGTGATAAAACTCTTGCAACTCGTATATTCAGTTTATCCAAAATATTGTCAAAGTTAGGT
>JAJJMC010006637.1:1966748-2021096 GCA_023531435.1 Papaver californicum | reverse complement strand
ATGACCCATCAAAAGAAAATACAACTAATTGATAAAAACCATTTTTTTCAATTCTAATTCAAAGAAAATAATAGTAAAAGAATTACAAAAAATAAATAAAATAAGAATTACCACATTATTATTGGAAAAATAGCTTCCTTCGTCGTCCCAGTGATGGTGTTTAGCTCATCATGTTGAAAATACTCTCAAAATAGTTGTTCATAGCTCAAAAAGTGTTTACAATGAAGAGATTAAAGTAACACATACGATTTGATACGCTTATAAGCGTTACATAAGATGTTCTCTGTGTGGCCGAAGAAAGAAAATAAAACAGCAAGAAAAGAACGGACTCTGGCAGCTTCATAACTTTAAAAGAATAAGCAACGGGTATTACGACGGTTCCCTGGAGCCTTATGTTCTTCGTATTCTCTTCACCAGCAGAAATTTTCTGTTTTCTCTGAAATATTTCGCACGTCTGTGGCTTGATTGTTTCTTGTTATTCTTTGGTATTTATAGGATTAGTGAACCCTAGGGACCTTTCTTAACCGATAAGGACTCAAAGAAGAGTCCAAATCAAACTCCAAATCATTGATAATCTGAATCCGAGAGTAACTCCTTTTCCGGCCTTTTGAATTTTCCAGCCATATTTTCCGGCGTGAATCACTCTGGTTAATGTGTGTTGATCATATCTTGGGTGTTTTTTAAATTTGGGATACCAAAAACAAGTTTTAAAACCCTTTAAATTTGGTTTAAAACCAATCCAGAAGTTTTTCACGTAAAGCTTTTTTTTTTCTGCCAATTTTGTGAATTTGAATTTTAAGAAGGGTGCCCCCAATCCAACTGGTGGGTGCCTTTAACACTTTTGCTTGTTTCCTTTATCATTTTCTAAGACGATTTTTCCCACAAATATTTATTTCTCAAAAATACCTGCAAAGACATAAAAACTCGTAAATAGTATAAAATCAAGCATTAACAAAATAGAGAATTGAACATAATTTAGACACAAAAATGTGTCTATCAAATACCCCCAAACTTACTTTTGCTAGTCCTCGAGCAAATCTAATCTAGAAATAAAATAAATCCCTAATTCACTTTTGCAGGAATCGCGACTATATTGAGATACATGGTCTTAATCGTAATACTAATATCGATTCAACTGGTATATACAAGGGTCTCAGCGATCAATTTATTGAAAATAAAATAATTATAAATGTACTGACAATATGATTGGATCAAATTGAATCCAAGCGCATGGTCCTTATCAGTATCATACATGATAGTTCCAATGGATCCTGCATTCGACGCTTGCTTAGGCGACGGAGACAGGGAGAACACACACATATTGCTATCAAAGTGTCAATAATATTTTTTTCTTTTTTTTTCATTTTAAATAAGAATTAAAAATTGGGATTGATCTCAAACACTCAATTTCATCATGGCGGTGATAACAATTCGATACTGGTGCCCCACCAAATCACTTAGAGAAACATAAAAATTACAAAAGTAAAAACAGAAGGTGATATGGTCGAGATAGACTCCGAGATAAGGTGACAACTATCATGTTATTTCTAACACCTGAACTCTATCCTTTATGAATAGACCATTTAGCTGGGCACACCAATTCCTATAGAAAAAGAGCTAAGTTTCCATCTACCTAGAATGGTTAGTGTCATCCTGAATTGTTCACAAGTTTCTAGATTTTGGAGTTTCATATTTCATTAAAATTTTCTCCCTTACCCCCAAACTTAAATAAAACAGTGTCCTCAATATTTCTAAAGATGAATGATTAAAAGTATGAACAAGGAGAAACTGTTACCAATCGAAGAAAAGGATTAAGGAAAGATATTACCGTGTCGCATGAGCATGGGTTACCTCCCAAGAAGTGCTAAGTTTATAGTCTTCAACCATACTAAGAAAGAATTAGTCACCTTATAAAATCATATAGCAATAGTCGGAACAACTGTGGGTCATCTGAATCAAATAGTGCTATCACAAATAAGAGGAAACTACAACAGGCCAAGAAAATAAACAAACCGAGCACACCCTTATCTAATTTTTTGTTTAAGACAACTACTTCTAGCTGAGGTTCAGGTTCGGGCTCTATAAAAGGGTCTAAATAAAATATTTTCATTGTCTGGATTTCCTCGTAGGCAGGATCAACAGAATCAGGTTGTAGAGTCTAGAATAAATCAACTAAGAACTTAGAAGAACATAATAATAACCTGAATAATTGTGGATCCTCAAAGTCAATCAGATTTGACTCACACAATTGACTACTATGAAGGTGGTCATTCTTAAACAAATGTGTCGATTCTAATTCCCTAAAGTAATTAGGCTTAGTCTCAAAACTTAATAACTGACACATTTGAAATTCATACGTTCCCACATATGGAAGAAAATATTTTGGTGGGAAAACAAATTCAATCTTGGTATTATCGCCTAGGTAAACCACATCGACCAGAGGATGGGTTTCTAACAATTGAAATCTTTCTGGATATCAACAGGCTCAGGGAATCTAGTTTGAAGATGATATTGTAAAATGGTAGAGGTGTATATGTCAAGTCCCAAGTTAGGGACCTTTCTAAGAGTTAAATTTAAAGCACATGGAGAATGATAGTCACCCCCAAACTTAGAGTTTTCAGTGTCTTTAGATAGACTAGTCACAATTTCCCTAATTTCTAGATCGTCAGATTCCCGAAAATAGTCAATTGCTTCTTCTAGGTTATAATCAGGTGGTACATCCTCACTCATATTTAAAATCTCTACGAGTCTATCTTTTTTACCTAAGACTATTGTTTCTAAATCGCTGGACTCTAAAACAGTATTCTCAGGATAAACTCATTCCTCTAAACCATTATCGGCTTCTAAACAAGAAAATTATGCATCGTCTAAAACAGTGGTATCTCTAGTCAAATCCTCTTCCTTTTGAATAGGTGAATAATCATTAAAATATCTGAATTTGAACCAGAAATAACACTATTATCATGAAGCATAATTGGAGTGACAATTTCCTGATCACTCTGCCTGTATATTTCAATTTCTTCATCAACACTATCCTCATCATCATAACAATATGAAGATGTTTGAACCTCGTCTAAATAAGTAGTGTTACCAATTCTATCCTCGTCCTCTTGACTAGGTGATTAATTATCAAGGGTAGCACTATATTGGAATTTAAGATCACTTTGAGCAATATTATTCTTTTCAAGACTTTCATTCACACTTAATATGAACCTATGTCTATTCTCAGTCATCTCCTTTATGATTTTTCTTGTATCCTCAATGCACTTCTTGATGGAATTCTCTAGAGAAAAAAATAGATCAATATTGCTAGATTGCAACTGCTCGTATGATTCTTCTAAAGGCATAATAGGTTCATTATAAGGACTACTAGATTGCATCTGCTTTAGGGCATCCCTCCAAGATAAAAAAACTCGAATTTTCATAAGGAGTACTAGATTGCATCTGCTTTAGGGCCTCCCTCCAAGACAAAGAACTAGAATTTTGCTCATGTGATTCTTCTAGAAAATGATTTGGGTTATCATAGGGAGTACTAGATTGCATCTGCTTTAGGGCATCCCTCCAAGATAAAGAACTCGAATTTTTCTCACTTTCATGTTCAAAGACTAGTGTATATACGAATAGTAATTGGGATCACCCAGGTATGAGTAATAACCTCCAAAAGGTTGGAGGTGATCCCGACTACTATCCACACAATGTTGATAGTATGGATAATGTCTATTTTGAAATTCAGTCGGATATTCATTGTATTGGTCCTCATAATACCAGTTCGACATTTTCTAAAAAACTTCCTAATATATTTAAAAAAATCTAAGAAAATAAATCCTAACAGGAAGGGGGTTCTAAACGTACACAAACAAGGCCGACTCAACCAAATCAAACCTATTGAATCTAGCAAACAAAAAACATGATGGCTCCACTTAGATTATTTCTAGACCAGCTTTTATTCCTTCGAAAGGCAACTAGTTACAGTTTTAGCAAACCTCTTAAAACGATCCAAATTAGATTAAGTCGAAGAGAAACAGGATAAGCTCTAAGGAGCTTTGATAACCCTGTCTTTTTGGAAACTTTTCCCTGGGTTACAAGGCGGCTCTAATCAACTTAAAATAATCTTCCTGAACTTCGAGTTAGGCTAACAAAGTAACCAATACATTCCTTTTGAACGAGTTTCCTATAAGCTTGTTACCCTATCGGTCTCTTTCTAATCAAATTTTATGGCTTAGGTTCACGTTTGGTAACGTGTTCCTAAATGGGGAAGAAGGAAACCGTGATGAAATCCGAGTCCTTATCTTATATGGCTAGTTCTTGCCCTTTACTAGAAAAGTAAATCCTTATTTAGGTCCTCAGCATATATGCACACGAAGGAATACAGTAAACCCACTTGCAGGGGATTCGTGGGTTGATTGAGCCTTACCTTCCTTACCATACGGGCAATGAACCGTTGAAGTCGACTCGGGCCACCGACTCTTGTGTCAATGTACGAACCCGAGGGGCCGAGACAATATCGTAATTGTCGTCCTTCCCTGTTGCAGTTTATATTTAAATTACCCTTCCGTAGGGTTTAAAAATAATAATAATATCCAAAGTACCAAAATAAAGTCCAAAAATGTCCAAAAATAAAAGAAAAAATTACAGAAACAATAAAAATTTTCTAATACAATTTTCTAAAAAGAGAAACAAATAAAAATAAAATTCTTTGTATTCTTTTCCGTTCTTTTCCGTTCTTTTAACTTTAACTTTAACTCCAAGTCTTTAATCACCAAAGTCTTTGGCTAAATTTCCTTTCAATCCAAAATCCAAAACATGTTGCAAAAAGAGAAATACCCAAAGAAACGTAAAATATAACAAAGTAAAATAATACTAAAGATAAAATAAAAAAATAAAAAAATAAAAACCTAAAAATAAATTTAAAACTCTAAACCTAAAGACAAGTCCGCGTCGGCGGCGCCAAAAATTGATGTAATTTTTAAATAGTGCTAGAAAGGTTCGATACTCAGACTTGTAAAGATTCGATTTTTAAACCTAATTTTTAATAATTAAAAGTAAAACAGATTAAAGTAAAATTGATTTCAAATTATGGAAAAGACTGAGACTAAGGATTCCACTATTAACCAATTTTTCAAGTGATAAAACTCTTGCAACTCGTATATTCAGTTTATCCAAAATATTGTCAAAGTTAGGTTTTCATGGAGAAAATCCTGCACCATAGCAATAATGTGATTACCCACAATATCCCACATCTCTTGATAGAAACCTGGGGGGAATCCATCAGGTCCAGGAGTGGTCCGTGGTTGCATGGAGAAAATAACAGATTTAACCTCATCATGGTTTGGAATCTTAGTAAGCATGATATTATTAGTCTCAGTAATACAACTCTGCACACAGCCCAAATACAAGTTAGAATTGGGAGGCATAGTAGTTCTACTCATATTAACAAAATGGGATCTAAAAGTATCAGCAATCTCATTTTGATATGTTAGCCAAATGCCAACATCACTTTGAATAATGTTTATTTGGGTTTTTCTTCTTCTAAATTTAGTTTTATTGTGAAAATAAGCTGTATTTCTATCCCCAAATTGCATTTGGTCATCCTTACCTCTTTGTCTCCATAAATCCTCCTCAGCATCAAACCAGAAGTTCAAATCTTTGCTAAGATGATTAATTTTTGCAAAATTAGCAGGGTTATGAATAACTTTAAGACAGTTGATTTAAGACTCAATTTTCTTGATGTGCATATTAATGATACCAAAATGTTTGTGATTCCAATCCTTAAGAATAGTTTTAGTTGAAAACAAAGTCCTAGTAAGTTTATAAGCATCTGATGTAATTTTTAAATAGTGGTAGAAAGGTTCGATACTCAGACTTGTAAAGATTCGATTTTTAAACATAATTTTTAATAACTAAAAATAAAACAGATTAAAGTAAAATTGATTTCAAATTATGGAAAAGACTGAGACTAAGGATTCCACCATTAGCCAATTTTTCAAGTGATAAAACCCTTTGCAACTCGTATATTCAGTTTATCCAAAATATTGTCAAAGTTAGGTTTTCAAAATAATAGTTGTAAATCGAAAGCATGAGACATCAAAAGCTCTAAGCCCAGCATGACCCATCAAAAGAAAATACAACTAATTGATAAAAACCATTTTTTCCAATTCTAATTCAAAGCAAATAATAGTAAAAGAATTGCAAAAAATAAATAAAATAAGAATTACCACATTATTATTGGAAAAATAGCTTCCTTCGTCGTCCCAGTGATGGTGTTTAGCTCATCATGTTGGAAAAACTCTCAAAATAGTTGTTCATAGCTCAAAAAGTGTTTACAATGAAGAGATTAAAGTAACACAGACGATTTGATACGCTTATAAGCGTTACGGAAGATGTTCTCTGTGTGGCCGAAGAAAGAAAATAAAACAGCAAGAAAAGAACGGACTCTGGCAGCTTCAGAACTTTAAAAGAATAAGCAACGGGTATTATGACGGTTCTCTGGAGCCTTATGTTCTTCGTATTCTCTTCACCAACAGAAATTTTCTGTTTTCTCTGAAATTTTTCGCACGTCTGTGGCTTGATTGTTTCTTGTTATTCTTTGGTATTTATAGGATTAGTGAACCCTAGGGACATTTCTTAACCGATAAGGACTCAAAGAAGAGTCCAAATCAAACTCCAAATTATTAATAATCCGAATCCGAGAGTAACTCCTTTTCCGGCCATATTTTGAATTTTTCAGCCATATTTTCCGGCGTGAATCACTCTGGTTAACGTGTGTTGATCATATCTTGGGTGTTTTTTAAATTTGGGATACCAAAAACAACTTTTAAAACCCTTTAAGTTTGGTTCAAAACCAATCCAGAAGTTTCTCACGTAAAGCTTTTCTTTTCCCGCCAATTTTGTGAATTTGAATTTTAAGAATGGTGCCCCCAATCCAACCGGTGGGTGCCTTTAACACTTTTGCTGGGTGCATTTATCATTTTTTGAACCGATTTTTCCACAAATATTTATTTCTCAAAAATACCTGCAAAGACATAAAAACTCGTAAAGAGTATAAAATCAAGCATTAACAAAATAGAGAATTGAGCACAATTTAGACACAAAAATGTGTCTATCAGCATCAAAACCATTACCATTATTGTTCTAGTTATCCTTGACCAGTTGTTTGTAGCTATTCATTCTAAACCAAGTTATATTGAATCTAAAAGGATTATGAGTTGAAGTGTCAGTCAAGGAGGTAACAAGAAGAATAAGGCATTAGTCACTAGCTTGGGAAGAAGATGATAAACTTTGGCATTAGGACAATGTTGCATCCAATCTATATTATAGAGAACTCTTTCAAGCCTTTCAAAAATAACACTTGGATCATTTCTTCTATTAGACTAGGTGAATGGGTTTCATATGTAGCCCATGCTATGTATATTAGTTTTGTCAAGAAGCATGACAGAGGCATCCATATGGATTTGAGTAACAAGGAGACCACCATCTTTTTCATCCTTATTGATGATAAAGTTAAGGTCTCCAACAATGGCCCAGGCACCAGACCAAGATTGAACAATAGTCTCTAGATAAGACCATTAAACATTTTTATTAAAGTTATCTAAGGCACCATGCATGAATGAAATATAGGAAATATCCATACTAGCATTAATTATAATTTCACATTGTATGATATTAAGTTTATAATCAAGAATTTTAAAATCAATAACATCCTTCCAAAGAAGGCAGAGACCTCCTGAGAGACCTATAGGTTCTATAAATGTAGCATTGGGATATTGGAGATAGTAAGTGTACTTTCTCATTTTGAACAATTGGTTCTTGGTTTCTGCTAAGAAAATTATATCTGGGTTATTATATCTAACAAGATCTTTCAAATAAGCTCTAGTGCATTTGTTACCAAACCCATAAACATTCCAAGAGAGGATTTTCATATTGCAGAAGTAACAAATATTAGTAGCAAAAGAATTACGCAAATAAGCAGTGTGGAAATGACAAGGATTTATGGGATTGAATGTAGAGAGATAATTTTTTTTTGAAGAATATGAATACTCAAGAGAAGTTTAGTGATTACCTGATTCCCTCAATCTGTTGTAGCAGCTTGTTTAATCTGTTCAAATACTTGATTATTTCAAGGTGAGTTTATATTTAGTGGTGCATAGTCATTGTGGTGATCATTTTCTTGATTGGATGGTATAGAACCAGAAGGATTATGATCTTTGAATGATCCAGAAGAACCTCTCAATCTCTTTCCAAGTATAGCATTTCTATCGGCTTCATCATCTTTAGTCTCAACAACAATTATCTCAAACTTGGCTACCATGATACCGTCCTTAGGTAGAATGAAAACAGTTTGTTGGGTTGATTTTCTACTGGAGTTATTGATGCTAGGTATATAATTTCTAGTCTTATACTTGCTTTCTTCATAATGGTTTTCTTCTTTCACAAATATAGGGGCTCATTGTGCACTTCTACCAATTTTGCTGCAACATCTTCACAGTCATTCTTTGAATGGTTGATTACATAACAATCTTTGCACATTTTATGTGGCTTTTTTCATAAAAGTAACATATCCAACGACCAACTTTTGTTATTGCTATAACTCCTATGCGTAATGGGGTGGTCGGCTTAATCTTCATACACAGTTGAAGGTTCAATAGCTCTAACCTCCCCCATGACCTTGCCCATGTCGTGCACATCTTGTTGGTTCATGTGTTCAGGCAGCAATTTTTTCATATGGATCCAGAAATCATGAGTCTCCCATTTTAGCTCTTTGTAAATTATTGATGGGCAGTAGTTATGTAACACCACTAGATGTCCATCTATACTCCAGGGACGTTCTTCAATCACCCTATTCAGTTGGTCCCAATTTTCGAATTTAAAAATTATAATATTAGGATAAATCTCAAAAAATTTAACTTCACTTTCCTGAAGAAAATCCCAAGTAAACTTAATGTGTTTCTCCACTGTTTTGTCAAACATTCTTCTTTCCATTATGAGTTTCCCGATTAGAGTTATTTCCATTTCAACTTCTTCCCCTCCAATATTTTATTAATCTATCAATTGGATAATTTTATTGTTTCTTTGCTCCAATAAAATTTCTCTAAGTCTATTTGTGATACGAGAGACTTCATTTGAATCAGCAGGGGATTGAATTGATTTTTGAGCCTTTATAAGTACAATATATTTCAAATTAACATAGATGTAGCTTTTGTGGAGAAATCCGTAATTAGGTTTTTGGTTCTTAAACAACTTATCAAATTTAGGGTTTTTGAAAGGATTATTTGCCTTGATATCGTATGTTTGATTGAAGTGAATCGAGGTTTTTTCTGCTAGATTTTTTGAACTTGCTAAGGAAGGTTTCATTTTTATATACGTTAGCAGGAGAAGAAAAGGAAACTACATTTTTTCTTGAAACTGATTTTTGATTTTTGAATTTTAAAATTTAAATTTTGGTAAAGGCAGAAATTTATGAGTTTGAAAACCTTTACTGATTTATTGGAGCTCTTACTGAATCGGTCTGGTTCTGTACACTTCTAATCAATATTGATCACCCAAGATAACAAACATATAGATTTTGGACCTTCAACAGGGATAACACCACTGATAACAAACACAATGAACTCTAAGAGGATATTAGTGATCAACACTTATATTATAAACTGCATAAACAGGGAGAGAAAAAAGTATTAGTTAGCCATAAGACCAACGCAAAAGTAGAAATTAAGTAGATGGAACGGGACTATTATGAACAAAGTTGTTTAGGAGTTGACAAGTATTGAGAGTGGTAATATTTAAAAATTTCACGACAAGAGGTGGATCAAAAAATCATTAGACAAAGATGAAATTCAAATTAGTGTAGTCAATCTCGGCCGAGATTTCCGGTTTCAGCACTCAAGCGAGACGAAATCTACGATATCGCCCAGACGAAATTTGACCGAAAATCTCGCCGAGACAGCCGAGATGGGCCAAAATTTCGCCGAGACAAGTTTAGCATATGAAAATTTAATAACAAAAAATCAAATTCAACCCTTAAAAACTCGATTTTCTTACATTTCTTGAAAATTAGCGTTGTTTCCGTAAATATATACACGGGTAATATATGTAAAGTGTGATTAATATATACATTACGGGTATAAAATTTAATAATAAACATTCCGAAATTTTACGGAGATTTCACGAGAATCTTCCTGATATAAAGTTGTCTCAGTGTCTCGGTCCCGGCCTAGACAGCACCGAGATCCGAGATTGACTGCGTTGATTCAAATAAAATTAAAGAACTGAGTCAACTCAGAAATTCGCCCGATTTGCAGATACTCTCTCAAATACTAGCACTATCCACTCGGTCATTCCAGCTAAGTTGCAATCTTCCCTGAGAAAATGGAAGGAGCTATTTCCCGCTATTCTTCTTCTTCCTTCTTCTCATCAACCTTGAATTTATATCATTTCGAGAAAACCAATATTCTGTTGAACTCCAGTTCGACTTTAAGGGTTGACATTTGTTCTCTTCGAGGTTCCATTAGTTCTTCAGAAAGAGATAAAGCTTCAACCTTTAGAACTTCGAAGTTCACCAAAAGATCAAATTCAGAAAATCCACGTCAAAAAGAAGCCCAAAATATTTTTAAGAATAAACCCATACTGAATTCGGAGATATCTCCTCACCGAGCCGGTAAAAAATGCTTCCTTTTTTTTGTTCCCTCACTTTGTAGTTTGTTGATGGAAAGGTTGAATCTTTTCGTGTTATATAGTGTCTGCAGTGAGATTAATGAGGATAGAATTCGGTGGTGCTTTTGCGGATCTTCTTAACGAGAAAGGAAAAGGTTCTGGGGCTAATGAGATGGGATATGTCGAAAGAACATTAGGGTTTCGTACTCGAAAATTGGAGGATAGAGATCTCAGACTAGTAAGGGATTGTTAATATTGAAATTTAATGGTTTACGTTTCAAATGTGGTGGTATTTACGCTTACATTTTGGTCATATGTTGTTACTTATATAGGTGACTGACATTGTTGGTGGTGCCATCCGGTGGAGACGGTACCTTGATCATCTTATAGTGTCATTATGTGACGATGAGCGTACATTTAGAAATATGGAACCTCTTCTCTTGCAGGTATAATTTCTCCACACACTGAAACAGTTTAGATAGTACAAATCATGTATAGAGTGTAGACGTTCTTACACCTTCTTATAGATGGAGTGTTTTCGTTCCTGCATATAATTTTTCCTTATTCGGCTATCAAATCTTTGAGAGCTGGAGTAGACTTATTGGTTGGATTATATGATACCTTTTGAAAATTTGATTCCAGGAACAGTATTTTTAATCTCAGGATGCTTATGTTTTCTGTCTCTAGATTCTCCGAATTGGTTTCTATGAGATTGTCAAACTGGAAATGCCACCTTATGCTGTCGTAGACGAGGTATAAAATTTGTATGCCCAGATTCTTTAGATATTTCATATTTGTGATTTATCTTGCTTAATTAGAAATTTCACATCGTCCATAATGTCATGTTGGAGCAGTAGACCCCAAATTAGTGTTCTGTAATCAGGCCCATGTTTATTCTCTAAGTGTTCATCTTGGTGAAGGCAATTTCGTAATTATGGCTGTGCTTCTTTTTCAATGCCAATCATCTTGGTTATCTTTTGACAATAACATGTTCATAAATCCCCAGAATGTCAGGCTTGCAAAAACTGCTCTTAGGCCTGGTGCAGGCAATTTGGTGAATGGGATACTGCGGAAGCTGGTATTGCTTAAGGTTCGGCGACATTTTCCAACATGCATCATGTGATGCTCACGTTTGTCATAAGACTTTGTTATTTATTTAATATTCTCTATTTCTCGGCCAGGAGAACGACACCCTTCCTCTACCCAAATTGGAGGGTGATGATCGCTCGCGAGCACGTGCACTTGCCACACTTCATTCCCATCCAGTTGTAAGTTTGTAATCCTACTTACTTTCTTAATGTTTTGGTTCATACATGTAAACATGTACATTTGCATGAAATCTGTAGCTAGTACTATTAAACTTATGCTTTGTTGTACTATTAGTGGATGGTTAGGCGATGGATTAAACATCTTGGGCAAGATGAAGCTGTGAAACTGATGATGTGGAATAACAGCTCTCCAAGTTTCAGCATCAGGTTTATTGATATTTTGCACTCCTCCGAAGAATACATATCAAAATTGACCTATTGATTTAATGGCTGATAAGCAGCCACTGCTTCTGATTCTATTGCCAGGGCAAACTCTGCGAAAGGTTTTACAAGAGCCGACCTTGTGAAGCGACTCAAAGAGCTTGAGGTCTTTTTCTTTTCTTGACATTTCAAAACAGAATCATGTGATTTTGGATTTCTTTTATTAATTCTTTTTGACACTTGGTTTTGCTCTTGAAAAAAATTGCCAGATTCTTCCAAAATACCATGGCAGATATTAGAGGACAGGGGTTGAAAATTTATTAAAATTTTCTCTTTATCTTTGTTGCATTTCAGGTTCCTCATGAGCTTTCTCTGCATTTGGACGATTTTGTTCGTATTACAACTGGGATGCAGGTAGTTTTTGGAATATTTGGTTCTAAACAGCAATAAGGTTCTATGAAAGAAGGCATGATGGTTAAAAATGATTACTAATGTCAAGTGACATACTTTTATTCGATATTTGGCTGCTTTTCATCCAATTCTGGTTACTTAACCAAAGGCCTATTGTTCTACATCCCTCTGGTAGATTGTCATCCAAGCTGGATTACTGAAAGAAGGTCTATGCTCCGTTCAAGATGAGAGTGCAGGTTAGTTTTTTCCCTTGATTTCAGTTTGGAACGCTGTAGATTAAGTTAGGAATGATAATCTGTGCTTATGTTTTTGAAAACATTGTGATCTATAAGACATTTTGTACAGACTTCAGAAACCAATCAACTGTTTGTACACAGGTATGGTGGTTTCTATTATGGACCCACAACCAGGGGAGAATGTTGTTGACTGTTGTGCTGCACCTGGAGGGAAGAGCCTTTTCATGGCATCACGTCTGAGTGGTAAAGGTATTTTTCAAACAGAATTATACAAAGTGGTTTATTTGGACCAGATCTTGCAGGCAATGAATATATCACACAATTTAGGTATCAGATTAGCAGCTTCCAATTTTGGGGGTTCATTCTTGAGTTGTAGGTATGGTGTCTGCAATTGACATAAATGAAGGTCGCTTGAGAATTCTTAAAGAGACTGCCAAGTTGCTCGAAGTTGCGGATGTCATCACAACTGTTCACTCTGATCTTCGTATCTTTGCTGTAAGTAACTATTAACATGGATCATGGATCTTTGCTATAAGTAACTATTAACACGGATCTTTGCTGTAAGTAACTATTAACATGGATCATAGCTTTTGATTCCTTACTTTTTTTATGAAAAACCTTGTAACTCTCTCTCTCTCTCTCTCTCTCTCTCTCTCTCTATGTATATATATATATATATGTATGTATATATATATATCTTACCCTCTCCTTTTTATCTGAAGGAAAAAAATACAGTGATGTTTGACAAAGTTTTGCTGGACGCTCCATGTTCTGGATTGGGAGTTCTCTCGAAGGTATAATTATTCTGCAGTATAGTTGAGGGCTGTGGTAGTTGCGGCAAAATCTTTAGATGTGGTTCTGACTGGTTAGAGCATATGAAAGAGGTCTCACTAAGTTTTCATTTCTTATTACACATTGTTGAAGAGAGCTGACTTGCGTTGGAATAGGAGGTCCGAGGACATGGAACAGCTTAAAAACTTACAAGATGAACTCCTTGATTCAGCTTCAACGTAAAAGCCCAAAATTCCTCCAGTTAATCCATATTAATTTCCAATCCAATTCAGTATATTGTATGATTAATAGCTATGGGTTTTTCCTTTATTAAACTTACAGATTGACTAAGCTAGGGGGAATACTAGTATACAGTACATGTTCTATTGATCCTGAAGAAAATGAAGAACGAGTGGCTTCATTTCTTCAACGGCATCCTGTAAGTAATTTCCTCTAGTCCGTTGTTTATATTCCAATAGATAGACACCATACTAATCTTTCTTTCTTTCTTTTTTTTTTCCAGGAATTCCGCATAGATTCTGTCAACAAATATGTTCCACAAGCTTTTGTGACAAAAACGGGTTTCTATTTTTCGGATCCGGTGAAGCATTCTCTTGATGGGTCCTTTGCAGCTCGCCTTATTCGATATACCTGAACCTGATTGCCATTACAAAGGTAATACCAAAGTGATTGGTCAAAAACTTTTGTTAGTTGCTAAAATGTGTCTTCTGGTGGTCACAAATTTCAGGTCCTATCTTACCACAAAAAATTCCTATCATTGAGATATCATATGATATTCATAAACAATCTATTATTTCAGGTAATTCACTTAAGAGGGCAGAGAGTTGAAGACTTCGATAATAAAGAAATTTAAGGATGATGAAATAGTCTAGGAGATCAATTTTGACATGATAGAGTATAATATAAGGTTAATCTCAGCAATGGATATCTGCAACAATTTTGAAGATTTCTACAAGAATTCAATGGTGCATTGCAGCATCAAATTGACATACAGAAATGAGGTATCTGCCTGGAAAAGAAGCTAGCGGGTGTTGATTATGTACTTCGACTTGTCAGTTCCATAACTTGCTTTTTCTTTTGAAGACTGATTTTCTTCATCTGTCGTATACTTCCAACTAACTTAATTGTGTCAACTGCATAAGCTTAGCTGTAAGTATTTGTGGAATTGGTTTGTGGCATAAAACCTCCGCACACAAAAGTCCAAGTTTCAGAAAATGTAACTGAAAAGGTGCTATGTTATATGAAGAACAGGCTTTGGTTTCACCTTCATTGCCTTGTTATTTTCACCTTCAAGCTCTTGTCCTAACTTTACTGTCATTCATGGCATCTTCATCACAGCAGCAGGAAATTCTCCTAGCCAGCTCTCCAAACACCCCCATCACAGCCTATGATATCTCAATTGGTGCAACCTTAGGTCACTTCATCGGCAGTCGTTCACCAGGTAAAGGCCTCGCTCTAGCTGGGAATACCCTAATAGCAGCTTCTCACATCTCCCCCCGACACCACCACCTCTGCCTCTATACATCTGTGTAACTGGTGGTCTTCCATTGCTATTCACCACCTTGCAGTTCCTGATTTGCTCCCGTAGCCAGCGCACTTGATGGCTCATACCTCTTTTCTGGTGGTGTATCAGGATATATTCATGCTCTAACACTTCCAACTGGTAAACTTCTTCGTTCATTTCCTGCGCATTGCAAACCTGTCTCTTGCCTAACCATGAACGGTGATGGTTCTCTTCTTATCTCCGGAGGTGATGATGGAACTATATCCGTGTTTCCAGTTATTCATGTACTAGACAATTCATCTGTTGATAGTTCAACTGAGTTAGTGCCCCCGAACCGCGCGAAATGGTCACCTATTACACGGCTCACTAACTCTGCCTGGGTTGTGGGTACCTATTATTCGTCGAAAGAAAGAAAACTACATTACATAAGTCAATTCTCATTTTGATTACATAAGACAGTTCGATGCTCGGATGTGTTTCAAGATCGAAGAAAGGCGTGACTTTCCTTTTAGGCGAAGGTGGGCCTGCTCAGGTCTAGCCTAGTAGATAGTAGCCGCCTTATATCACGTCTGGGGTAGTGTCGGTAGCCGTGCCGGAGCCTTAGTTAGTTTGGCAGTCCAACAAAGGACATTTGTTTTTCACGGGGTAAGTACGAGACCAACTGCAGATGGATACTGGCCAAGGTAAATTCCTTTCCAGAGGTGCCGCTTCGAAGTTCGATTCAAGGTAAGGCGTTAATCAAAAGTTCGGTTTCTTGACTTCGTCAGTAGAAGAGCCATCGAGCAGGCACTTCCTTTAGCTATCCTTATTAGTTGTTGAAGCTAGCGTCATGGTCATAAAAGAGGAAGAGTTTAAAACTTCAAAAAGAAGGGGTGGTCCAGTTGCGGGGAATAAATCCTATTTGATCCCTTGTGGTCAGCTCTTGGGTATAGGATTTGAACTATAGGATGGGGTGGCTGTCCGAAGAGGGAAACACGGAGAAGTCAAAGCCAGCTGCCCAGTGACTCGAAGTGGAGGAGTTGCCTATTAGTTGCTGGCTTTTACTTTTTCATCCGGCTTGAGAAACCAAGATTGAGATAACAAGCAAGGTACGAAACTCCTTCATTTCATTTGTCTCGATTGATTGGGACTTGGTTTGTGAATCTATGAGAGGTAGGGTTCACATGTCTTGGAATCTATTCTTCCAATTCGGAGTTGTTATCTTCTTGCTCATGATATTGACTGCCTTCATAGGCTACGTACTGCCTTTGGGACAGATGAGCTTCTGGGGAGCTACTGTCATTACAAGCTTGGCTAGTGCCATACCTGTAGTCGGAGACAAGGTAATAGGCGAGTGTCCCACACCTCTACTTTAGAAAGTGGTCCCTTCGTAGACTTTTTAGTGGTTATGGCCAAGTCAATTAGAAAGCCTTTCCTAAGATCCAGACTCCGGCTTTGCCAACTTACCAAAGTCAAGCTGCAAGAAATCCGTACAACGAGAGCCACTTAAATACATGCGAAGAGATGATGAAAATGGTTGTATTTACCAGAGAATTGGAAGTTCCTATTGTGGTAAATTCCTTTCCAGAGGTGCCGCTTCGAAGTTCGATTCAAGGTAAGGCGTTAGTCAAAGCTTCAGAACTGAAAGATGCTAGCTACGGTTGGTCACTAGAAAAAGAAAGTAGGTCCCGTGTAAGTAAGGCATTTAAATCCTATGTAGCCCCGAATTTGCCAAGACAATTCTCCTACGGTGAACAAGAAGATAAACCCTACAACAAATAACATGGGCGTTTTGTATTGTATCGAACCTCCCCACATAATTACGATCCAACTAAAGATTTTGATTCCAGTAGGGACAACAATGATCATGGTAGCTGCCGTGAAGTAGGCACGCATATCAACGTCTACGTTGTACAGCTTCCACGGGCACACTCCTCCAGTTACTTGTATCACTATAGCAGGCATCGGTGGATGTAATTCAACCATCATCTCTTCTTCAGCTGACGGAACATGTAAGTTTTGGAGCCTAGCAAATGGTTACCACATGCGCACTGTTCGGTGTCCTTGTGTGATTTGGAGCCTAGTGGTGGACTCGACTATGTCCAATTTCTATGCTGGTGGATCAGACGGTCGGGCATATGTTGGAATTTTGAAGGTCAAAAGGAGGAATGAATTGGTTAGCAGTAATATTAATGAAGTAGTGGCCTGGGAATTGGGCGATCACGGTGGTGGAGCAGTGACAGCAGTGGTTATGTCGAACGAGGGAAGGAATTTGGTTTCAGCTTCTGAGGATGGGAGTATAAGAGTTTGGGAGGTGGAGAATGGTAGGACTGTTAGGATTTTAGGGGATCACGAGACAGGGGGAAGTATTAGTGAACTTGTGGTGGTAACAGGGATCAGAAATGGGAGGAGATTAAAGTATGGAGGAGCTAGTGGTGTAAATGATGAAAAAGGTGGAAACAGGGAGTCGACGATGAGTTTGGGTTACAGTGGTAGAGAGATAATGAAGCCTGTAAGAGAGACAAATGAAATGGAAGAAATGTTGAATGTGGTTGTTAACGACAGAAGACGATCAATTGATGGCCTGGAAAAGGCAATAGGGACGTATGAGAGACTGTTAGGACTTATTCTTAAGGAAGCTAAAGCAGCAGATAATCCCAATGTTTGAACCTGTTGCCTGTCTCTTCTGCTCGCTCAACTGTGGGATAATAAGACGGCAGATAACGCCCACAAAAACTTAGAAACTGTTTTGGCACCCAACTTCTGCCGGAGCATTATTCTCTTATCACATCATATCTTGTAAACTCGTAGTAATTGCTACCTCCGTCCCAGGATACCTCCGTCCCAGTTAAAAGTATACTATCATTTTTTTTATTTTAATATATTATTAGAAGAGAGAATACTAATTAAATGCCTCGTGGCTTTGATTTGGAAAGATCATTTTCGTTGTGGTTGCCTCATGTGAGAGTCATCTCCAAGCCAAGTATATTCTTAAATTATATAACCCTTTTAATTTGTTATTTTAGATGCAGGTAGTAACTCGTGTCTTGTTTAGCTAATTGATACTACTCGAATTTATTAACATGCAATTAAGAATTTGCTTATTAATGTGTAATAATCTTAACTCAGCTTCATAACCTAAAATTTATCTTATGACCCTAAAATTTGTGTAATTTGCATTGTAATACAAATTTGTCTCATTAGCGTAAATGCTGATTATATACGCTACTATTCTCATTGACGTAATATATTAAATCTCAACACTTGAAAGTTTATAATATATTAAATCTAAATTATACTATAGTCATCTCAACACTCGAAAGTTTAGATAAATAAAGCTCCACGAATAAATTTTTTGTGATGACACCACTTTTACGCCCATCCTTAATTGTGGGGCAATGAAGAACAGGTTGCTGGATATCTTTTTAAGGAAAAGATTTTATTATATTTTTTTAAAGCATAAAGATGATCGATGTATTGTTTGAACTTTTTATTTATATATTAAAATTGTGTTTCTCTCCAAGTAAAAAAGATGTTTTTCCTGAACTCAACATTGGTCTTATGGCAAGACCAGAGTTCTAATTTCCTACCAGCTAGCTGCTGTTGATCAGTATGTGCATATAAGGTAGGTAGAAGATAAGATGCATTAGCTCAGGCTAGAACTTCATACACACTTAATACATGTTATCCTCCCCAAAACATAACCTCAAGGCCTCAATTACCTTATGTGTACTATCTATTTGTGAAGCAGAGGATTGAAGTTATACACTCCATCCGTTTTAAAAAAAGTGGTACTATTACTTTTTTTAATTTAGTCTATTTTTAGGTTAAAATGAAATAGAAACAAAGGGAGTATATCACAAGAGATATGCGTAATTGGGCTTATACCAGCAAAGGCTGGCTCATATAAATCATACTAGACAGTAGAAGATCGTATACTATTACAAGAATTCTGCATAGCATTGACTATAAATACTATCTCTACCATATTCTTTTGTAGTTCAAATTGTCGGATTAGATAGTGGTAATTGGGTTTTCATTCATCCCTCATGAACCATAGTAAAGAGGCATATAAAGGAACGGAAGCAGAAAGGAGAAAACTGTTGGAGAAAATGAACTTGAAATGAATTTAAATTGAATTATTGGTCTTGGTAGGAATGGATCTTAGGACCAATGGGTCACTAAGAAACACTAGCTCATTTGTTGGGTGGAAACGTCATTTTCAGAGTACATTTGGAAACATCAAATCAAATCAAAAAAATCAAAAAAAATAAAGTAAATATATATATATATATATATATGTATATTTGTTTTTATTACTTTAGAATAAATTTGTTTTTATATTTATTCACTAAGGCCGTGGGGAAGAAGAAATCTATAAAGAGTTTAAAAAACAACAAGAATTTGAGCACAAAAGAGTTATAAATTGTCAGAGTTCTACGAAGTTCAAGAGTTCATCATCTACAGTTGAAGCCGAAGACGTTTCTATGGGACGCTGTGAGAGTGGTGTTGATTGTAGATTGGGTGAGAAGGTGAGTGAGCATTCCCATCCTCGCATAGTGGTTGATTTCCTTTCGTAGAGATCATCAGAAAACAAGTATTTTTCTTCCCACATTTCTATAGGATAATCGGATATAATTCGGAAGGATTTTCCTTCCTACCCTTCAACGTGTGCAGGATTTCTATCTTCATTCCTGCCTGCACACATGAGAACCATAAAGTGCGTCGTTTGAGTGTCAAATTCATAAAACCCTATTGGTGAGGCAGAAACATTCGGTTGCTTTCGATTATGAATTCTTTCATATGGTGGTTTTCTCCTAACTCAAGAGTTAAGCATGAGAATAGTGTTCTTTGATACATCTGACTTCTTATTATTAGTTTGCAGAAACTTTATGTCTTCGTAGCTCTTTGAACGCAGGTGCTTTGGAATACTTAGAAGTTGGAATAGGTTTTTTGGGTAAATCTCTAGTAAACCCTCACGAGACAAAACTCGTCCACTAGGGACACCTAGGGGTTTAAAGTCTTGTACACATGCTAAGTGTAACCGTTTCCTCAACGAAAGGGAGTTGTATTTTAGGTTAGTTTAGATTTGTAGTTTGCTCGAGGACTAGAAAAAGGCAAGTGTGTGGGAATTTGATAAGTGCATAATTTATACATTTTAAGTATCATTTCCTTATACTTCTTTGCTAGATTTTGTGTGAATTACCGTGTGTTAGTATTACTTTTGTAGTTTATGTGTTTTATTAGGTAACATCTCTGAAACAAGTGAAATGGAGATTTACAAGAAAAGAATTGCCAAAGACCCAGTGAAACTCAGTCTATTCCAGGATTTCTACCCTCCATTTTGTAGAAAATTGCATTACGAAGCCGACGACGAAAGAACGATGTCATTCTGACTTCGTATGAGAAAGTTATGAGCAAAACAAGAACAAATGGCAAAAAGGTCATTTCAAGGGAACCGGATATTGGCACTTTGTCATATAATAAGGGATTCCCATATTTGAATAATGTTACCAGCACCGGTTAACTTTCTAAGGGGCACCTTCTTCATCCTCACGAACAGAGAAACTCGGTCAATCTCTGGCTAGGTTTTGTTACGCTGATTTTTGGGAGTGAGTGGATTCATTGGGTTGTACAGGTGGTTGGAAAGTATGGATGATAATCAAAAAATGGAGAGTTAATGGAGGAACAGAGCTCGAGTGGAGATGGATGTCAATGGTTGATTGATGCTGGATGATGATCTCGGTGATTGAATCACGGACACGAACCAGATTATGCTGTTAGTGGTAGTGAAGATGGAATAAAAGGCATTGAGAGAATAGCTCGAGCCTGGGTGATGTTAACTCATGATAAGTTGTTGGTTGACAAGAGAACGAAGTACAGAAGTTGCTTCTATTACCGTTCGATGATGGATTAATATGGTTTGAAGTGGGATCGAGCTCAAGTGTATAAAACTAGGTTAATTGAACTGTTGGGAATGATGGGTTAGAACCGAAAATTGAGTTGAGCTCGAAAAAACAGTTGCACGAATTCTTGCAGCCATCGGTAATAAAGGTGGTTGATCATGGTGTTTTGCTGATGAGAGCTGATGGAAACTGTATCGTCGATGGATTTGTTGTTAACGATGAGATGAATGATGATGTTGCTGCTGGGATGAGATGGAATGCTGTCATTAATAGATTTGAAAAGAATTCGAGTTTGATATTGTGATGGTAATAAGCTCGAGATGCTAGCAGTTAGAGCAGAGTTTGTAGCCGTGACTCGAGAGGTATTGGTTGAGATATGGAAGGCGGTGTTTAAGTGAAATTAGGACACTTTAAAATTCGTGCGAGAGAAGTCAGGAAAAGAACTCAGCCGTGTATGACAAGGAATTTGAGTTGTACAAGGATTTGGTTTGTTGGCTATATATAGCCTTGTAGAGAACCTCTCACGGGGAGAACCTCATACCCTCTCACGTTGATACCTTCTCACGGAGACGATTGGGAGCAGTGACTTTTGACGCTGAGTTAAAGACACAGGTTAGTTTGTGTTGGAGAAATTCCTGTAACAATGAAAAAACCAAACAGAAGCTTGAAGATAGTTAAGGGTTAGAAGAAACAACAGCAGACTTCAGACAAACACACACACAGGAAGATGGAGTCGCCTGTTCAACAGACTGCCCTTAACTCGATATTTGTCGGGTACACCTCTAGAAAGAGTGTTGCTATACCACTAGTGAGGACAAATCGAATCCAGGATAAAACCACCTGATACCAACCCAGCTAGCAAAAACTCGTTGGCCCTTTGCGAACTTAACAGCCGAATAAGATTTATAGAAAAATAAAACTACGTGCGCAAACAAAGCGAGAAGAGGGGAAAAGTCGTCAGGATAGTAGCTGCGACTGGGATAATTTGAAAATGAATTTTTCTTTTTATTTTATAGGAATTTTTTAGGGAAGAGAATTAAATTGTATTTATGAAAAATCTTTTTATTTAATTCCCATAAATTCTCATAAATAATAAAACGATTTTTTTATTTATTATAGGAATTTAAAGTAAAAACCATTAAGTCTTGATAGGCACACGCTGGGCACACGCCGGGCATACGACGGCTCACGCCAGCTCACGCAGAAAACACACGCAAGCACACACAAGCTCTGCAGCCCGCGGCCCGCGTGCGTGCTTCAGTGCGAAGCACCGCACATGTGTGAATTTTCCCACTAGTTCATTCCCTTAGTCCATATCCAATCCACAAGTCTTTTCCCTTAGAAGCAACTTTAGTGGTAATATAGATTTACTTCATCCTTGGTTTATCCCATGTGGGGCAAAACCAAAGGTTTCTCATTCACATAGAAGTGAAAAGTGGATTTGTTATTTCCACCCCCAATATAGGCTAGTGACCCTTTGGTCCCATCAAGATAAATTAGGTAACAAAACAATTTTTGGTAATAAATCACTTTTTAATTCTAACAGTTTGTATTTATTTTCTTAATTAATTTTTATGGCTTTTGAGAAAGCCATGTTGGGCTAATTCCCTTGTTAGGGCGAAAAGATGAACTTGTAGAGATGGTATTTTTTGTGTTTCAAAACTAGGGTTTTCAACTGTATGAACTTAATATCAATGTTTTGTCTCTCTCTCAATGTTTTACCTTCTCGATGATTTTTCATGTTCTATGCCACATATAGTTCATTATTTGATTAGTAGAAGGACTCGTTGAAACCTTGTATGAAATCGTTTTTATGAATACTCTTTGACTCTTTATGCCACGTATACTTAGTACTTCGAAATTCTATCTTAGGTTGAGAACAACCAATTCTTTTTGAAAATTCTTTCTTCGATTCTTAAACGAAAAATCTTCAGTGTATTAGTAGCTAGATTTGCTATTTTACATGAGTAAAATCGAGGCCCTTTGTGACGAACGCAATTAAACCCTAATCTACAACGGATTCCCGAAACCTTAACGTTTTCCTCTTACTGTTTTCAAACTTTACTAAGTAGTTTAAATTCACTCGTTAATTTAATTCTTTATAAATAAAACCTAAAAAAAATATTTTAATACAAACTCCTCGTGGGAACGAACCGTATTTGCTCTTGTCTACATCTTTCGACATTGTGCGCTTGCGGTAAAACACAGTCGGTTTTCCGACGCATCATGGAGCTTGTGGTGCCTGTGGTGCCCGGACGTAGCTTAAGGCTGCGAGCCAACCAAGACTTATCGTTTTTGAATATAATATTTTCATTAAAGAATTTAATAACGAAATAAATTTATTTATAAATATAGGGGTGTCTGACCCGACCGGAATTAAATTGTTTTAATGAAAATATTTTCTTAACGTTTTAAAATTTAATTATCGTGATTAATGCACAAAATTAATTTTAATTAATTTGAAATTAATTCTCTTCTCAAAGTTTTGGCTATAAAATAAAACCATTCTTCTCCATTTGAACTTACTCCAGAGCAGGCTACCATCCCTAGCTCTTTTCCCCTCTTCTCGCTTTGCTGTGCGCACTTGTTTGTTTATTTCCCCTTTTCTATCTAAATCGCTGTTAAGTTCTAGAGGGTGGTTTGAGTTGTGCTAATTCAAACCATAACGGGCAGTTCTATCCTGGACACATCTCCTCTGTTGGGGTATATCATCTCTTATTTTTGAGGAGTACCCGAGGACTATTGTGTTAAGGACAATTTGCTGAGCAGGTGGCTCTGTCCTAGTGTGTGCATCAACATCAACAATTTTCTTCTGTTTAGTCTTTTTCCATTGTTGCAGATCCAACAATCTTAACACAATATTACTTCTTCTGTAAAAATGGAAACAAGAAAGATCACATGGGAATCTTGGCAGGGCTATCTTCCGGAATGATTCACGTTTAAGATAAGTTTTCGTTCCTTTATTTTAATTTGCCAAGTCAAATAGTGGAAATCTAACAAGAAGATTACGATTAGTATCACTATCACTTGATTATACACTGTTAGAAAATCAACATGCTGTCAATCTTCGATGGGCATAACTAATTTATGTTTGAATCATACTATACAGTAATAGATGAAACGTAAGTTAATGGACATAAATGAAACGTAAGTTAATGGACTCAAACGTATGTTGTCTTGAAACTATTATAACGATTATTATGATGCACTCAAATTGATAACCGTATGTAACGTGGTTATAATGCACTAAAATTAAGAGGGTTATTATAATTTGACTTAACATTTGTTGCTCAGCTATTGATAATTAAAGCGGTTATTTTAAACCATGTCATGGGTGAACCAAATGAGGGTTCTTAGCTTCTCTATCTAAAACTACTCTAAAAACAGTTCCAAATTCATCACCTCTTATTTTCTCCATCAAATTAGTTGTAAGAAAATTTTCTGATTAAAAACCAAATCGTGGAAGTTTGTGCTTGATTCTTGGTTTGTGTTTGTTCTTGGGTTTTTACCTTGTTCTTGCAGTACAACACAGTGAAGAACTATGTAGTGGAGTCTAGAGAGAAGTGTAGTTATAGGGAGAGAGAATTTTGGTGATTAAGATGGATTATTGACCGTATATTATGGAATGAGTCCGATGGGTGTAAATGAATAGCGGCTGTAACTTCTGAGCTTCTTCACTTGACAAAAATGTGGTCAGATTAGTGGGTTCGTTATTAAGCTCTACATTGACTAAATAATTAAATTCATATTTTAATTAAAATAATTGAATTTCAGTAACCAAAATATTGAGCTCTTATGGCAGTTTTTAAGAAAAAAATTTGAGTCTAAATTACATTAGTGAGAGTAAATTTAAGGAGAATTTTATGGTCTTTAGGTATTAAAAATTTAGTTTAATGCTGAATTAAATTGAAGGTGGCCGTGATTAATGTCATTACCTCTCACTAATTAAGTTTTGGACTTTCTTTTATTTTTTATTCTCTAAAACTACTGATATTACATGGAACAAGCTCATGACTAGCTATTTCAGATTTGTGGACGTGACTAATATCATTACGCCTATAAACTGTGTATGCCCTAATCCCTATAGTGTAGGGATAGAAAAAATTTAACGCTCGTGGAAGCATTTCGAAGCTTAAACACAGTTTCTAGTTTACGTGAAATCAGTTTAAACTATAGGTGGTAAAAAATGGTTTGTCACATTTATAGATGACTGTACGAGGTACTGTCATATTTATTTACTTAAAGGTAAGAATGATGCCTTAGAAGCCTTTAAAATTTATAAACTAGAAGTTGAAAACCAAATGAGTACTACCATTAAAACTGTTAGTCTGACCGTGGTGGTGAGTATGTAATCCCTATAGGAGATTTTTACATGGATCATGACATTATTCATGAAGTAACCCCTCCTTATTCACCACAATCTAATGGTGTGGCTGAGCGGAAAAACCGAACCCTTAAGGACATGATGAATGCCATGTTAATTAGTTCAGTACTACCTGTGAACTTGTGGGAGGAAGCCGTCCTCTCAGCTTGCTATGTCCTGAACAGAGTACCCTTTAAAGGATCAGACGAAACTCCATATGAGTTATGGAAAGATAGGCAACCTTTTTATGCATACTTCAAAGTGTGGGGGTTTTTGTCTAAGGTGTCTATTCCTCCACCTAAGAGAATCAAAATAGGACCCAAAACTGTTGACTGTGTCTTCATAGGGTATCCTGAACATACTACTGCATATAGCTTTATGGTTGTAAGTTCTGAAATATCTGAAATTGGTGTGAATACCATTATGGAATCTAGGGATGCTGTGTTCTTTGAAAATATTTTTCCATTGAAATCTGAATCTCGCATGATATGTGTTGATATCCTAGATGTCCCTTCTACTAGTCAGACACTACCTGTGGTGCTCGGACGTAGCTTAAGGCTGCGAGCCAACCAAGACTTACCGTTTTTGAATATAAGATTTTCATTAAAAAAATTTAATAACGAAATAAATTTGTTTATAAATATAGGGGAATCTGATCCGGCCAGAATTAAATTGTTTTAATGAAAATATTTTCTGAAAGTTTTAAAATTTAATTACCGATTAATGCACGGAATTAATTTTAATTAATTCGAAATTAATTCTCTTCTCAAAGTTTTGGCTAGAAAACCATTCTTCTCCATTTGAACTTACTCCAGAGCAGGCTACTATCCCTAGCTCTTTTCCCCTCTTCTCGCTTTGCTGTGCGCACTTGTTTGTTTATTTCCCTTCTTCTATCTAAATTGCTGTTAAGTTCTAGAGGGTGGTTTAAGTGGTGCTAATTCAAACCATAACGGGCAGTTCTATCCTGGATACATCTCCTCTGTTGGGGTATAACATCTCTCATTTTTGAGAAGTACCCGAGGACTATTGTGTTAAGGACAATTTACTGAACAGGTGGCTCTGTCCTAGTGTGTGCATCAACATCAGAGTGTTTATTATTTTTCTAACGATAACAGTTTTCTTCTGTTTAGTCTTTTTCCATCGTTGCAGATCCAACAAAAACATACCAGAAACAAATCTATAAGAACAAAAATACTACCGCAACACAGTAACTGCCCTCACTACAACAGGGCTCCTTGCAAAATGCACACGATCACTCCATGTTAGCCTCCCAAATGCATATTCATTCGAAGAATATATAGCCTTCGAGTTCCTTTTCTTTGGAATGATAGTCTTCAAGTTCATTTTAAAAGTATTCTCTTAACCGATCTTGTCAAATGTTAACGTTTTTGGCTCAATGGATACCTTTATCCTTCGAGGTGCACGTATTCGAGCTTTGTAGGTTCCAGGAGAACCAACATTCTTAACGGTTCTTGTCACAGTAATTGAACCATGTAGATGAGGTACAATGATAGAAGGCTAGTTAAAATTGGTTAGGTTGTACGACTTAGGGCATTTATAATGCATGCCTGCAGTACTGAAATTCTTGAATTTGGATTCATCATAGCCAAGTCCACAGAGGAAGTTTAGGTAGTCGTTAGTAGTTAAGTCGTACACCAAACCAGGGTTCATAGCAGCGTTGGGTCTCACTTGTCCTGACCCATAATTGAATGGGGTTGCTTGGATATTTGATGAGTTCCGCATTGCCAACTTCCGGCTATCTTGGGTCCTTGCTGTACAAAGGTGCGAACAAATATTGCGCACAAATATGGCCAACTAAAATGAACGGACGATAAAGGTGTTGGATAAGTACCTTCCTGTAACAGAGAAACACAAACAACAGAGAACTTGAAGATGATTAAGGGAGGGTTAGAATGAAGCAGTACACACACTCAAGCACAGAGAGGTGAAGTCGCCTGTTCAACAGACTGCCCTCAACTCAATATTTGCCAGGTACACCTTCAGGAAGATGCTGCTATACCCTTTCAGTGACAAACTTGAATTCAGGATAAAATCACTTGATACCAACCCAGCTAGCAAAGCTCGTTGGCCCGTTGTGAACTTAACAGAAGATGTATGAAAAATGAAAGTAAATTTTAGTGCGCAAATCAAAGCAGGAAGAGGGGAAAAGTCGTCAGGACAGTGGCTGCGACTGGGGTAAACGAAAACCTTAGCATTGTTGTTCTTTTATAGGAGAAGTAATCTTTTGAGTTTTAAAACGGTGAAAAATTTAATTTGAAATATTAAATCCCCATTAAAACAAAACGTTAAGATTTTTAATTAAAACAAATATTTATGATTTTATTTTTCATTTAATTTAAAACGGTAAAATATTTATTTAAAATAAAGAAACGTTTTCTCATTGATGGGTACACGCCAAGCACGCGCCAAGCACACATCAAACTCACGCCAATGGTCACACCAATGGTCACGCCAAGGCTCGCACCAATGGTCACGCCAAGGCTCACACCAAGGCTCGCACCAATAGTCACACCAAGGCTCGCACCAAGGCTCGCACCAATGGTCACACCAAGGCTCACACCAAGGCTCGCACCAAGGGTCGCACCAATGGTCGCACCAAGGGTCGCACCAAGGGTCGCACCAAGGGTCGCACCAAGGCTCGCGCCAAGGATCGCGCAAGGCTCACGCCAAAAACACACGCAAAAGCATACGCAAGCACCGCAAGCCCGCAAGCCCGAGGCCTGCGGTGCTTCGGTGCGAAGCACCGCACATGTATGCATTTGCCCACTAGTCCATTTCCCAAGTCCATATCCTATCCACTAGTTCTTTTCCTTATATAGAACGTTTGTGGTAATATGCATGAACTTCCTCCTTGGTTTGCCCAATGTGGGATAACCAAAGGTTTCTCATTCACTAAGAAGTGAAAATGGATGGCTATAATTCCACCCAAGTTTGGACTAGTGATCCTAGCACCCATCAAGCTAATTATAGTAACAAAATTAATTTAAGTAATAAACTCTTAATTTTAGTAATAATCATTTTTATTTCCCAACAATCCCCCACATGAATGACGAAACCGAAAAATCAAAAAATCGAAAAAACGAGAAATACCTCTTAAGCAATAGGTGACCAATTGGAATTGAACCTTTGCTTAGTGAGAAGCACCGGAACTACTTGATGGTCAGTGAACGTGATGTCTTGAACTGCCATCGTTTAGTGTAATTCTTCAATAACTCCTTACGCGAGATATCTCTTAAAATGCTGTTAAGTTCACGCCGTTGTGTCCGTTTTGGCCCTGGACGTATCCCGTTTCTCAGAATGCTCTAGAGAATCAGCTCAGTTCTCATAGGAAGCGACCCACTTCCTCATTCAGATAGGTGAGTTCTATCAAGAGTGTTAACTGCTACACCCCATTTTAATCTTAAATTGAAACTATAGAACTCATTAAGACTTTACTCTAAGTCATCCTCACTTGCAGTCACACTATCACATCTACACCATAGGGAAGGGACAGAGAAAATAATTCTCTAATAGTGTTTAATTTTTACCCGCCACAAATTAGTTGTCTCATTCAAAACCTTGATCTTGGGATCTGCAGTCAGCAAGGTTGAGTATCCTTCATGGCAAGTTTTAATTGATGAGCTTAAGTCCCATCCCCCTCGATGCATTACTAACAATCTCCTTGGACAAGCCTTTCGTCAAAGGGTCCGCGATATTCTCCTTAGACCTCACAAAGTCAACAGAAATAACGCCAGTTGAGATTAGTTGTTTTAGAGAATTGTGTCTTCTCCTTATATGAATAGATTTTCCATTATAGTTGCTGTTTTTAGCATTAGCTATTGCAGCTTGATTATCACAATGTATAGATACAGCTGGCACAGGCCTATGCCAGAGAGGAATGTCTTCTAAAAAGCATCTTAGCCAAGCGGCTTCCTCTCCTTCTTTATCTAACGCTATAAACTCGGATTCCATAGTGGATCGAGCGATACAGGTCTGTTTGGAACTCTTCCAAGACACTGCTCCACATCCTAGAGTGAAAACGTATCCACTCGTAGACTTAGACTCCTCTGAGTCTGCTATCCAGTTTGCATCACAGTATCCTTCCAGAACAGCAGGTTATCTATCATAACTTAACCGAAAGTTTAAAGTGTATTTAAGATACCTCAGCACTCTGAAAAGTGCATCCCAATGCTCTTGTCCTGGATTACAGGTATACCTACTTAGTCTACTCACTGTATAGGCAATGTCTGGTCTCCTGCAGTTCATTAAGTACATCAGACTTCCTATGACACGTGAATATTCAAGTTGCGAGACTCCATTGCCTTTGTTTTTCTTGAGTCTACAGGAAGGGTCAAAAGGAGTACTTGCAGGTTTACTATCAAACTGGTTAAATTTCTTCAGAACAGACTCAACATAATGAGATTGACTGAGAATGAATCCATTAGACTCCTTTCTAATTTTCATCCCTAGGATTACATCAGCAGGACCTAAGTCTTTCATATCAAAGTTCTCATTCAACATGTTCTTAGTGGAATTAATGATTTCTAAGGTTGTACCTAGTATAAGCATATCATCAACATACAAGCATACCATCACACAAGCATCATTGACAGATTTAGTGTAAACACATTTGTCAGCTTCATTTATTTTAAAACCACTAGAGAACATCACATGATCAAATTTTTTATGCCATTGTTTAGGTGCTTGTTTTAAGCCAAATAAAGACTTTTTAAGTCTACACACCTTCTTTTCATAACCCTTCACCACAAAGCCCTCGGGTTGATCCATATAAATTTCTTCATCTAGTTCACCATTTAGAAACGCAGTTTTTACATCCATTTGATGTATCTCTAGGTTATGGATTGCAGCAATTGCAATTAACAACCTAATTGAAGTTATTTTAGTGCAGGTGAATAGGTGTCAAAGAAATCTACACCTTCTATTTGTTTATAGCCTTTAGCTACAAGTCTAGCTTTATATTTTTCCACGCTTCCATCAACCTTACGTTTTCTCTTAAAGATCCATTTACAACCTATGGTTTTGCTCTCTGGAGGTAAATCTACTATTTCCCAGGTTTCATTCTGAATAATAGAATCCATCTCACTAATAGTGGATTCTTTCCACCATGGAGCTTCAGACGAAGTCATGGCCTCTTTATAGGTTTGTGGATCAGATTCAACTAAACAGGTAATGAAGTCTGGCCCAAAAGATTTTTCTAATCTAGGTCTTTTGCTTCTTCTTGGCTCATAAACGGGTTCATCTTCTTCTACCGGCAATGGATGGCTAGAAGAAGGGACATCTAGAGGATCTACACGTATCACGCGAGATTCAGTTTTCATTGGAAAAACATTTTCAAAAAATGAAGCATCTCTAGATTCCAAAATGGTGTTCACACCAATTTCTGAGTTATCGGAACTCACAACCATAAATCTATAATCAGTGGTGTGCTCGGGATATCCTAGAAATACACAATCAACGGTTTTAGGTCCTATTTTAGTCCTCTTAGGTGGAGGAATAGAGACCTTGGCTAAACACCCCCACACTTTGAGGTATCCATAAGAGGGTTGTTTGCCTTTTCATAATTCATACGGTGATTTTTCTGTTCCTTTAAGGGGCACTCTGTTCAGGATATAGCAAGCTGAGAGGACGGCCTCCCCCCACAAATTCGCCGGTAGTCCTGAACTGATTAACATGACATTCATCATCTCCTTTAGGGTTCGGTTTTTCCGTTCAGCCACACCATTAGATTGTGGTGAATAAGGAGGAGTTACCTCATGAATAATGCCATGTTGTGCACAAAAGTCTCCTATAGGAGTTACGTATTCACCCCCACGATCAGACCTAACAGTTTTAATGGTGGTACTCATCTGGTTTTCTACTTCTAATTTATATAATTTAAATGCTTCAAGAGCATCATCTTTTCCTTTAAGCAAGTAGATACGACAGTATCTAGTACAGTCATCTATGAAGGTAACAAACCATTTTTTTCCACCTCTGGTTTGGATTGATTTCGTATCAACTAAGTCAGAGTGAATTAACTCTAAGGGATTAGAAACTCTGTGGACATTTTTCTGAAAAGGCTTCTTTGCATATTTTGATTCTACACAAACTTCACATTTATGTTCATATTCCAAATTTAATTTTGCAATGCAGCCAGATTTTGCCAATTTGTTCATTAAATTATAATTTACATGACCAAGTCTACCATGCCAAATATTCAATGAGACAACAACATAAGAAGAATCAACTTTATTAATTTCATTAGAGATTACAGATAATTTGTAAAGGCCCTCAGCCTTATAGCCCTTTCCCACAAAGTCCCTACCCTTAGTGATAATCACTTTTCCGGACTCAAAAACAATTTTAAAACCCTTGTCATCTAGCACACCACTTGAAACGAGATTCTTGCAGATGTCTGGTACATGTAACACTTCATTCAATGTGAGGATTTTCCCAGAAGAAAGCTTCAGCGAAACCTTTCCTTTTCCTGCAACTTGTGCTGCAGAAGAATTACCCATATAGAGTTTTTCTCCCTCTCCTACTGTCTGGTAGGAGGTGAACATATCCTTGCTTCCGCAGACATGTTTGGTAGCTCCAGAGTCTACCCACCAGTCCCTCACATTGGTAACTAAATTTACCTCAGACACCGTGCCAGAAAATTTATTTTTACTACTTTCAGCCAGGTTTACATTTTGTTTCTTAAAATTCGCATCTTTGCGTTTTCTACAATGCATTGCCATATGGCCAGACACACCACAGACATAACAAGCTCCCTTAATCTTACCAATAGCAGACTATGGTTTTTGAAATTTACCTTTTCCTTGAGGGCCAGGCTTGCGCTTGTTGTGGTCCAGACTGAGTGAAGCAAATTTGTGTTCGATCACATGAGCTTTGTTTGACATGTCTCTTCCAGAGGAGACATTCTTGTCCTTTGAGCACAACAACTCTTCAACTTGTATTTTCTTGCCCAGTTCTATCATAGTAATCTCACCAGTTTCATGCCTTAGTCTTCTCTTGTATTCGTCCCATGAACTTGGTAACTTTTCAATCACAGCAGATACTTGAAAGTTTTCAGAAATAGTCATACCTTCAGCAATGATTTCATTAATAATTTTCTGCAACTCCAGGAACTGGTCAACCACAGATTTTTCATTCAGCATCTTGTATTGTAAAAAACGTGCAATCAGAAACTTTTTACTTCCGGCAGTTTCTGCTTCATATTTTTCTTGCAGTGCAGACCATAAATTGTGAGAAGAAAAATCATCTTTAGCATTGTAAAAATCATACAGAGAGTCTTCAAGGCAAATTAAAATATGATTTTTTGCTAAATAATTATTTCTCGTCCAAGTCTCTTTTTCCTTGGATGATTCAGGAGTATCCAGAGCTTTGTTATATGATTTCAACACTATTTCATCAAGCATGTGGAAACTCAGGAAAAAGAGCATCTTCGACTGCCATAATCCTTACCAGAAAATTTCTGAGGTCTCTCAACATCAGTCTTTGCCATTGTTACAGAAGATCTTTTGATTGCACAGTTTTTGAGTTAAGATTGTTGGATAAGTACCTTCCTGTAACAGAGAAACACAAACAACAGAGAACTTGAAGATGATTAAGGGAGGGTTAGAATGAAGCAGTACACACACTCAAGCACAGAGAGGTGAAGTCGCCTGTTCAACAGACTGCCCTTAACTCAATATTTGCCAGGTACACCTTCAGGAAGATGCTGCTATACCCTTTCAGTGACAAACTTGAATTCAGGATAAAATCACCTGATACCAACCCAGCTAGCAAAGCTCGTTGGCCCGTTGTGAACTTAACAGAAGATGTATGAAAAATGAAAGTAAATTCTAGTGCGCAAATCAAAGCAGGAAGAGAGGAAAAGTCGTCAGGACAGTGGCTGCGACTGGGGTAAACGAAAACCTTAGCATTGTTGTTCTTTTATAGGAGAAGTAATCTTTTGAGTTTTAAAATGATGAAAAATTTAATTTGAAATATTAAATCCCCATTAAAACAAAACGTTAAGATTTTTAATTAAAACAAATATTTATGATTTTATTTTTCATTTAATTTAAAACGGTAAAATATTTATTTAAAATAAAGAAACGTTTTCTCATTGATGGGTACACGTGTGCACTCGCAGGCACACGCCAAGGTTCGCGCCAAGGCTCACGCCAAAAACACACGCAAAAGCACACGCAAGCTCCGCAAGCCCGCAAGCCCGCGGCCTGCGGTGCTTCGCACATGTATGCATTTGCCCACTAGTCCATTTCCCAAGTCCATATCCTATCCACTAGTTCTTTTCTTTATATAAAACGTTTGTGGTAATATGCATGAACTTCCTCCTTGGTTTGCCCAATGTGGGATAACCAAAGGTTTCTCGTTCACTAAGAAGTGAAAATGGATGGCTATAATTCCACCCAAGTTTGGACTAGTGATCCTAGCACCCATCAAGCTAATTATAGTAACAAAATTAATTTAAGTAATAAACTCTTAATTTTAGTAATAATCATTTTTATTTCCCAACAAATGGACAACGGATCTAAGTGTGATACAAAACATTACAGGTGGTATCTCACCAGTAGTCATAATTGCTGATTTAATTGCAGATGGACTCCAATCGGGGTGAAGTGTTTTGAGAAGGCCAGCGATACCAGAAATATGAGGGCATGACATTGAAGTTCCACTCCTGGCACTATAAAAAATTCCGCGACTGTCTGTTTCACCTGTAGGGGCTGCTGTTGGAGTGACTGCTGCTATAATATTTACTCCTGGTGCAGTGATATCAGGCTAACCCCCAGAGAAGTAAAAGAAAGATCGACTAGTTAAAAGAAATGAAGAAAGTTGATGGTGATTATTTGGTTAGGTTGATATGATTGAGATAATATTTGCTAACTAACCTTAAGGATTTCAGGTGTGATAGTATTGGGTCCTTTACATGAGAAACCAGCCATGACATGTGCTGCTTTCCCACCAAGTTGCGTTCTTGCACGCGTCATAAAAACATCTGGTGACCTAATAAAAGATACATGATAAAAATGGTAAATTGACATATATTGATTAAAGAGAAGACACAATTTCCTCTCAGTGAGAATAGATACTGTACGAAGTTTACTTGGTTGAATTGATATAAGAGAGCAAGATGAGACCATCTTGGTAGTTGATGTGTGCAGTAGGAAGAACATGACGATCAGCTACAGTTTCTTTCCCAGTCGAAATATCATTGACTAGAATCATCCCAATGGCCCCAGCTTGACGAGCGACTTTACCTTTTTCCGTTCGATTTGTTATTCCCCAAAGACATGCCAATATCTTACCCTTTACCTTCTTAGAATCAAGTGACACAGCAAAACACAACTGACTGCATTCATGTATCATTGTAATTTTTCAAACAAGTTCACATAACTGGCAGTTAATAAAGATTCGTAATTAATTATGTAGTCTAATTTCAAAAAATAAATAAATTAGTCTTACGCGTCATGATCTGCTGAATTCGCTGCTCTTGCAGCTGTGCCATTAATCAAAGGATAAAATTTCCGAATTGGCAAAGGTCCTGGATACAAACTCTGGCCCTGTAATAGATAAATACAGCAATATTATGAAAGCAAAAATGAACCATGTGAATCTCCTTAAGTAGCACACGTTTAAGAAAAAGTATAATGCTTTGCCTCCATTTCGGCATCACAGTAATACACATTGTGAGGTAATTTTCACGAACATCAGTCCATTTTAAATTTATAACTTGAATAGTCCTACACTTGCACTAGGTTAAATTGAGTGTTAAATACCTCAAGGTGCTTTCGATTGCCAAGTGCAATTCTAACAGGAAACTCCTGGTCCATCGTGTTAGCACCAACCCTTAGCACCCAAGGAGCGACGTTGGTAACCGAGTCACCCCTGGCGACAGATTCCGTATCAATATTATCAGCTGCTGCGACGACAGTGATACCATGCTTCATGGCATGGAATGAACAAGTGGCAATACCATCGCTGAAGTAATCAGAAGCTGTTTTACCAATTGATACAGATATGACATCGACACCATCATGAATCGCAGCATCAAAGGCAGCAAGAGGGGCCCACCTTTGGCTGTACCATTACCTAAACGATTGTTACCAGACACACTAACACCTGGTACGGAGTTACCACCGGCGTTGATAGTGTGTGGGTCCCGTGTCCATGATAATCACGTGCTGATACAACATTTGTTCTGAAGTTTAATGAACTCACTGCCGCAGCATAACCCTTGATAAAGTATCTTGCTCCAATCAACTTCCTAGAAGTTGTCAAGAAAGCAATTAGGTTGTGTTTTAGCTCCGTTACACTGTGTTTGATTGCAACTAATGCAATGGGATTAACTGTTTTCCCTGCCCACTATAAAACGCGCGGCTGAAAAGAAACGTTTGGAGACAAATCTATGGAAATTCTATCCTCAACTCTCCCAAGAGGCCAAGATATTATGTCCGCTGAAAAATTTCCATAAATTTAATATAAATTTTAAATGCGAAATCTAGGACTATATACATAATCAATGTTGTTCCAGAGGAGGAGGCAAAATTCTATGTATAAGTGATTTCTAGAGTTAACAATATGTGATTTTGTACCGATTAAACCAAATAATGAACTAATAAATACTACGGAGAATCCTTTAAGCTGACGTGATGGCACCACAATCATTTCACATGTTATACCCTTTTAAGGGCACATCCCAAATAATAGGACACGTCCCAAATTTAATAGATATTTATGTTTCTTACCAAAAAAATGATAATTTCCTTTCTGCAAATTTTGTAATTTATATTTTCGTAATAGAAACACCAATCACGGTTCAATTGTTGTATTGTTTGGAGGTATACCCTTTAATGTTGTTAGAACTGGTTCACGATAATTATTTTGGTTCTAAAAATCCTGATAGCAATAAACTTTTTTACAAAATAATCGAACCCATGCGTTGCTCAGGCACAAATTGAAAACTATAAAGGGAGCACTAGATTTTGACTGAGAACACAGAGCAAAGAAAAACAAGAGTGAAAGAGTAAGTTACTTGTTGCAAGGTGTAAGAAAACCTAGATGCATGTTCTAGTCATAGAATGAACATACAAATTAAAGCGGAAGCAAAAGAAAGAGATTATAAATACCTCCAGCCATTGATCTTGAATCCTTTAGTTTGCCCTAATTCCTTTGTTGCTATGAACTTTGGTGCCAAACCCTCCTTCTCAATAGTAGATGGTGTATGCAGAATTGAGAATGGTTTTGGTGACCTTTCTGTTCTATTTTCTATCCTCTGTAAAACTAACCCTAGCCATCATAGAGTAGTTGCGGATAGATATATAGTGGGTGGTTTTTCTAAAGGTGGGAGAGAGTAGTGGGGGCTAATGGGGCTAATGGATCACATATCCTTTTTCCCCTTATTTAGCCCATATGGAAAAAAGGCTAACATTCTCCCACTTGATCCATTTCACGAAAGACTCCATATACGGATCATAGCGATTAATCCTCTTTAGAGCAAGAATTGTTCTTCCATGTATCACAATATACTTAGTCTTTCACCACTCATACTTAACTTAACGAATAAACCATATGTCTACTCCAGGTCTAACTGTAATGACATTTCTCAACAAAATAACTAAAGTAAGTACGTACATAAATTCCAAATGAGAAATAATCCAACTAAAATAAAAGCTTTAGAAAACCATAAAGAATGTACTACATTATAGGACCAAGTCCCATCCCTACTACATGATCCTTGAATCCTTTAATATGCATGCCTTTAGTCAAGGGATCATCTATCATCAATTCAGTGCTAGTGTGTTCAATGATCACTTTCTTTTCCTGCACACGTTCTTTTATGGCTAGATACTTTATGTCGATGTGTTTACTTCGACTTCCACTCTTATTATTCTTAGCCATAAAAACAGCAGCTGAATTGTCACAGTACATTCGTATTGGTCGGCTAATAGAGTCAACAACTCTTAGCCCAGAAATGAAGCCTTTCAGCCATACACCATGTGAGGTAGCCTCAAAATAAGAAACGAACTCAGCCTCGATTGTAGAAGTGGCCGTCAAGGTCTGCTTGGCACTCCTCCAGGATATTGACCCATCAGCTAGCATGAACACGTATCCTGATGTGGTTTTGCGCGAATCATTGCAGCCTCCAAAGTCAGAATCGGAGTACCCTACCACTTCAAGACTGTTTGTCCGTCTATACATAAGCATGTAATCCTTAGTACCTTTAAGGTATCTTAACACTTTCTTCGCAGCCTTCCAGTGATCGATTCCTGGATTACTCTGATATCTTCCTAATACTCGAACGGCATATGAAACGTCGGGTCTGGTACAGACCTGAGCATACATAATGCTACCAACAGCTGAAGCATATGGAACGTTTTTCATTCGTTCCCTTTCAATGTCATTCCTGGGGCATTGGTCCAAACTGAACCGATCGCCTTTTACAATGGGTGCTATACTTGGTGAACAATCTTTCATACCAAATCTTTCTAAGACTTTGTTGATATAGGATTCTTGAGACAAACCTAAAATGCCTCGAGATCTATCTCTATGGATCTTTATGCCAATGACATAAGACGCCTCACCCATATCTTTCATATCAAAGTTACTTGAAAGAAATTGTTTCACCTCATACAGTAATCCTTTATCATTGGTTGCGAGCAAAATATCATCCACATACAACACAAGGAAACATATCTTGCTCCCACTGACCTTAAGGTATATACATTGATCCATAGCATTTTCTTCGAATCCAAATGAAGTAATGACTTTATGAAATTTCATATACCATTGTCGAGAAGCTTGTTTCAACCCGTATATGGATTTATTAAGCTTACAAACCAAATGCTCACGATCTTTAGAGGCGAATCCTTCAGGTTGTTTCATATAAACCTCTTCCTCTAAATCACCATTGAGAAATACCGTTTTCACATCCATCTGATGTAGCTCTAAATCAAAATGAGCTACTAATGCCATCACCACTCGGAAAGAATCTTTCTTTGATACAGGAGAAAAAGTCTCTGTGTAATCGATTCCTTCCCTTTGAGTGAACCCTTTGGCAACGAGTCTAGACTTATGTCTCTCGATGTTGCCATGCGAGTCTTTCTTTGTTTTAAAGACCCACTTGCATCCAATGGCTTCTACACCATCGGGCAACTCTGCGAGATCCCAAACTCTGTTAGATGCCATAGAGTCCATCTCATCATTCATGCCATTCATCAATAAGTCTGAATCTCTAGAATTTATGGCTTATGTAAATGACATAGGATCATTATCGTCCCCAATGTTACAATCCGAATCTTGCAGATACACTAAATAGTCACTGGAAATAGTTGATTTTATTGCTCTATTAGATCTCCTCAATGGAACTTGTTCAGCCTCACGATGAACAATTTGTTCCTCCTCACGATGAACAATTTGTTCCTCATTACCATCATGATCTATTAGATTGTTGTCAACTTGTGGAACCTCAATGGTTGGTTGTATAACACTCAATTTATCCTGAGGTGCGTGAATAACAATCAACTTATCACTTGAAACAGTAGGTGGAAGTTGATCAATATCATTTTCAGGAACAATATGCTGAAACTGATCGCTCCCACTAATCAAGTCATTCTCAAGAAATTTAGCATTTCTTGATTCCACAATTCTAGTGCTATGACACGGACAATAGAATCTATAACCTTTAGACCTTTCAGCATATCCAATGAAATGCCCACTAATAGTCCTTGGGTCTAGCTTCTTCTCTTGTGGGTTGTACACTCTCACTTCAGACGGGCATCCCCAAATGCGTACATGTTGCAAACTCGGTTTCCATCCTTTGAATAACTCAAAAGGCGTCTTCGAGACGGCCTTGGAAGGAACCCGGTTTAATATGTACGCTGCCGTCTTAAGAGCTTCTACCCATAAAAAGGATGGAAGTTTAACATTACTTCTCATACTTCTCACCATGTCCATTAAGGTTCAGTTTCTTCTTTCTGCTACACCATTCTGGTCCGGAGAACCAGGCATAGTGTATTGGGCAACAATCCCATGCTCTTGAAGAAATCTTGCAAATGGACTTGGTGCTTGTCCGTTCTCTGTTAATCTACCATAGTACTCTCCACCTCTATCTGATCTCACAATCTTAATGTGCTTACCACATTGTTTCTCTACTTCAACCTTAAACAATTTAAAGGCATCCATAGCTTCGTCTTTAGAACGAAGTAAATAAAGATACATATATCGTGAATAATCATCTATGAAGGTGATAAAGTATTTCAGATCATTAGCGTTCATGTCTGGACAACAAATGTCCGTGTGTATGATCTCTAATAGGTTTGAACTTCTCTTGGCACCAATTTTGTGTTTGTTAGTTTGCTTTCCCTTAATGCAACCAACACAAGTATCAAAATCAGTAAAGTCTAAAGTACTAAGTACCCCATCCTTTACCAATCTCTTAACTCTCTCAATGGAGATATGTCCCAATCTCCGGTGCCACAAAATTGAGGAGTCCTCATTCATAATGCATCTTTTAAACCCAGAATTAATATGCATAGAACTTTCAGTGATATCATTTTGCAAATAAAGACGATATAAACCATCAGACAAAATACCATAACCAATAACTTCAGAATTTCTGAGAATACTAAAGCCAGAATTCGAAAAGTTAAAGGAAATTCCTAAAGGTACAAGTCTTGAAACTGAAATCAAGTTTCTAGTAAAACCTGGTACATAAAATGTCTTTTCTAAATGCAAAGTAAAACCACTGCTTAAAATTAAACTGCATGTCCCAACAGCTTCCACATGTGAACTCATCTGACTGCCTGAATAGATGTAGTGTTCACTTCCCATTGGTTTCCTTAGGTTTGTCATACCCTCCAAGTTATGCGAAACATGGATTGTAGTACCAGAATCAATCCACCATGTATTATGATTAATATTAACCATATTAGATTCATAAACAAACGCTAGAAAATTATCACCCTTTAATTTAGGAATGTCATAATTGACATCAGAAATATTTCCAGTTAAAATTGCTGCAAAGAAAAATATATACATGCTTATAAATAAAAATTTGAGACTTAAACTTAATCATGATTTACCAATGCAAGTCATGTATAAAAAATATGAATCTAGTGACATAAAACTTGCCTGTGGGCTAAAGTCCTACTCAAATTAGATTCATAAACTACATGATGAAACTATTAAACCATATTCATTCCTTAATTCCCGTGGGTAGATTAAGGAACATAATTCAATATTTCACCCCAATTAATCATACAAATATAATAAAATTTCCTGTGGGCATATTTCATCATATTACGTATGATTAATTACAAATTTATGTCCACATGTGATTTCTTAAGAAAATTTTAAATAACTAGAGATGCTGTGGCTACTCTCTAATTACTAAAATTATTAAATCACTTGACATAATCTTTGTTTATGTACAATCCTAATGGTCATAATATATATAACTAATTATTTATAAACAACAAATATTTTTAGAACAAAATTAATATGATTAAACATATTATAGTGACTGGAAAACTTGAAGGTCACATTCCCGACGTTCATTTTAATTCGAGGTACGAATTTATTCATTTCGTGTACTTAACGTTCCGTCTGTACATAATGGGATTGGCGACTTAAGATGATATATTTTTGAATTATTAGAACTAAACAGGTAACCATCCTTTAATATGACCAAAACATAATTGATGTCACTGGGGGCCATGAAAAGCAATCACAACATCAAGTTGTTGAAGACACAGTACATGTCGTGCCAAAGTATGCTCCAGCTCAGTTAACAGGGCAAAATAGAGACTTAATGATCTCACGGTACAAGGAGAAGAGGAAAACTAGAAGGTATAACTAGGTTTTATTAAATAACCCCCTCTCCAACATGAATTCCTTATATTAATACTTTTCATTTCTTGTCGATTTCCTTATAGGGTTTGGCACATGAAAGTTTTGAACTTACGTTTAACATGTCAAGAATACTGATGGAACAAACTAAAATTGGAAGTAAACTATCGCTGACAGAGTTTAAAAGTCAAAACAAACAATCAAATCTACTGCAGTTGTATTTGTCTGTGATGTATGTTGAACAGGTCCATATCTTTAAACACAGGCTCATAGCCATTCAGATCACGTAGATACCATGAGACTTGTTTACAGGGCTGGAAATGCATCCTGCTTTCAGGCTAAATATATAAACGAACAAATCAAACATCCCATATCCGAATTCTCGGAATTCCCCCAAATATTAGTCAAAAATCACAAATTTCTAAAAGAACCCTAACCCTAGTTTATTGTCAAAGAACCCAAATTACTCAATCAAGGCAGAGGTTAACACAAGCTCTGATACCAAATGTAAGAAAACCTAGATGCATGTTCTAGTCACAGAATGAACATACAAATTAAAGCGAAAGCAAAAGAAAGAGATTATAAATACCTCCAGCCATTGATCTTGAATCCTTTAGTTTGCCCTAATTCCTTTGTTGCTATGAACTTTGGTGCCAAACCCTTCTTCTCAATAGTAGATGGTGTATGCAGAATTGAGAATGGTTTTGGTGACCTTTCTGTTCTATTTTCTATCCTCTGTAAAACTAACCCTAGCCATCATAGAGTAGTTGCGGATAAATATATAATGGGTGGTTTTCCTAAAGGTGGGAGAGAGTAGTGGCTAATGGGGCTAATGGATCACATATCCTTTTTCCCCTTATTTTAGCCCATATGGAAAAAAGGCTAAACAAGGAACTCCATTTATAGTTTTACTCTGACAAGTTCCTTTCCATCTTGATGGAATTGGTCCCATTCCTTCATCACTAAAGCTTTTTGATTCAGGCCACACTCCTATTACACATTCAAAGTAAAGAATTAAAAAAAGGTAGAACAAGTCAAATCTGAAAAATATTGCAAATCAAAGGCGCAAATGCATACAAATAGAAATAGGTTCACCTAATTGAAAGTTTGGTGTATACTCATAAATAGGAACACCAACCAAAGATATATCTGTGATTGAATTAAATAACACTGACAACCATACCTTTTCTAGTTGGTTTAACCAAATAAGTACCATAGTGCTACTGCATTAAGGTTTTAACTAAAAATCAAATTTAAAAGTGAGAAAATAGAATGTTAACTGTACACATCAAGTGAATAGCCTTCTTATCGAGAATGCATCATTTTGAAAAGGTGTGAAATACATTATGAACTTACCGGAATCGAAGTTAGCAATGATTGTATCTTCGCCATACCTCGCCATTTTCCATACCGAGCGAGAGAGGACTACACCGCTATCGGATTTTAGTCCAAGGAAGTTCCATGAATAGGTGGTTTGTTATTTCCTTCCTTGATTTTCGAAAACAGAAAAAACATATGGACTCTCTGCATTTAAACAAAAAACAACAACATACTTTTAAAAATCAAAATCCATGTATTCGACAAAACAGGGGAACCAGAAGAGCTTGAAAGCATAAGAAGTTGGCAGTTGCGTGAATTTTGCTTAATCCAAATTTCTTCTGCTTCTTGGGTATCAAGGACTGCAGCAAAACCATTTATATATCTTGTATATGAGTAAAAGATTGATTCTCTAGCCTTTTCATGACTGTAATTTACAAGTAGAAACAGATTAGAGCACTAAGAAACTGAAACAGAGAAATCATTGATGAGAAAAAAGATATACAAATTCCCCACCTTCCTAAAATAGTACTCAATAACTGATAATGAGACCCAGTCAGTTTCTCTAAGTCTGATAGTGTAACTTCTGGTCCACGTGAGTGTGCACCCAAGTAGACAACATAAGACTGTATTTCAGAGAAATCATACTCTATTTTGTTATAACCAAACATAGAGTGCTAGATAGTTCTATGGCTTCTCTAAATCAAATGGAAGTACCAAAATTAAAATGCTAACCTTTTTAACAGCATATGTTGGTGTTTTAACAAAGAGAAGAGAATTATTAGAATGAGTGACAACAATGGAACTTCAAAAACCCTCATTTCTTTGTTTTGATCGATAAAGATGAAATTATTTTGACCACCCAAACACCCTAATTACTTCCTATCTCTATTTTATGTTTCTCAGTTTCTCTTACTTTTGCTACGGTATCAAATTTGGTTCTTTTGTTGGAGAGATCCAAAATTCTTTCAACATCTACGTGCTCATTTCAAAGTGTTATAACTCCCATTCTCAACAATTAAAGCTGCTACATCCTTCTGTCCTTGGTTCACCTTGATTGCTCCAACTTACACAGCATAAAACTGTAAGCTCGTAACTTATAGCGCAACATTACCCCCGGAAGAGAATTTGACTTGGAGGTAAATATTCAAATGAAGAGAATTTGACTGTGTTATGTTTGTGCGGAGTCTGGTAGTGCATGATCCGGTTTCACACTTGATCTGATCCGACTGACGTTCCGTTGGGAAATTAAATAATTTTTTTTGAGAGGTTTGTTTATGGAACGGAGGGACGGACTATCAGGATTATTATCATCGTTGTATTCCTCTGGAACTCTGTTTTTGAGATCATAATAAAAACTGCAACCGCTCCTTGGACGTAGCCTAAATTGGATGAACCAAGTAAATCTTGTGTCTTTTATTGCTTTCATTTTATTTTCTTATATAGCATCGATCCTAACAGACTGCAGATGCCAGCTTTGAAGCCAAAGCTTGGATTCGGGAGGGCTGCAGAAGTACAAGCACCAAGGCTTTCATAGGGTAATGGAGAACAAGCCGCTGGAGAAGTACAAGCACCATCCAAGTATCTTGGAAAAAATCCTATTATCGGGGTTGCACTTTTTCTTGTAGGGGAGACGATTTCATGCAAATAATAAAATTACCCTTGCTCAGCAACTAAACCTAAATCCAACAACTACTCATTAAAAAAACCCTAAATCTATTATTCTTTTCCTTCTATTCGCCTTCATAATTTACCACCAAATGATGAAGATGATGAACTAAAAAAAAGAAAAAAAAAGATGGAATAATAAATCAAAAAGTTTAAACACCTCAACAATCATATAATTTTCCAGCCATAACTTCTATTAGTTAAGAATCGACAAAACCACTATTTTCCGTTGTTGTTTTTGATTGCTTAAATAAGTTAAAATGATCAAAATAGAGTTTAATTTCAGTTTCAGGAACTACTTACGGCTAGAAACAACTGAACTCATAGTCGTAAACACTCCCTACGACTAGGAGTCCATCTGTTCCTGACCGGAAGTAGTTCATCTACGACCAAGAATTCATTATTTTTCAGCCGTAGGCTAGTAATTTTTGTAATTTATGTCTAGAAAATGATAAATTCCTATCCATCGGGTATTTTATGACTAGGTCGAAGGTTTGGTTCCTCGTCGTAGGTGGATCTGGAATTCCAGAATGAAAAGTTATATTCATTTTAAAAATGAGTATAAATATATACCCATTCTAAAAATAAAAATCAGTTTATACTCGATCTAAAAATGAGTACCGGTTTATACTCAATCTTTAAATGAGTATAAGCTAAATTTATACCAAATCTTAAAATGAATACAAAGTACAGACCTTTTACCGCTAAGAAAATATGAATGCATAGCATAAATGAATAAATTACGGCTAGGAACAGATGAACTCCTAGCCGTAGAATATGTATTACGGCTAGGTCGTACCCCTTGATTCCTAGCCATAAGTCTTACCAACAACTAACTCGGAGTTGAAGTTCCTACCAATATCTTGGCTTTTACGATTTCTACGGCTAGGAAATGATGAATTCCTAGCCATAGGATGCCTACAAATGAAAAAATGAAAGGGATATATACCCTTCATTGATTCTAAAATTTAAATCAAATCATCAATCTAATACAACCGGTCATTGTAAAAAAAGAAAAGAAGAATAAGGAGTTATTGATTTTACTGCTCAATAATCCTATTTTATCTTTTTATTAGCCCTCAAAATCAAAATATTATAACCCAATAATAGATTTCCTTGAAAACGATGTTTTGTTTTTGTCAAATATATTTAAATGCAATATATAACAAAACTATATATTAGCTACAGATTAGCTAGAACCTATAACCTTGGTGTTTTATTGATCGGGTCAAATAAACCGAGGTCATGGGCCTTGAACGCGGTTTATAAAATCTAATGTCAAACGTAGTTTCTACATTTATATATCTTATTCTAAAAAAATAAGTTTCGTATAACTTAAATTATAAGTTATATTAGGAAACCTAATTGTATTAGGAAACATAGTCACGACCTAATACTATACTGTATCTTTTTTTATTATTCCTCCGGTCTTGGTTTTATGTTTTTTCGCTTCATCAGTCCATCTTCCAGAGCTTCAATGAGTGTCCTGATAATCAGTGTGTGTTCCGTCGTTAACCTTATCAATTCTCTTATATGATCGAGTTATCACATCTAGTTTTATCGATGATAATTGCACCGTTACGGACTCCGGTCGTTATTCGTTGTTCGTCATTTCCACGGGGGCCCAAATTTTTCTAGTGCCGCCGCCTCTTTGTTCATTTCGATGCTGAATTCTGAGGTGTGGTGTCCGCAGGCTTTTAGCGCATGAGGCTTTTGCGACGCTTGGTCCTTCCATGTTCGATCTATGGTCGTTACTGCACTCTTCCTCTCCCGATCTATTATCCTGGGATACTGTGTAACTTCTTATGATGGTTTCTCTTCGTCTTTTCATGGTGGTATGCTTCGTGTGTTTTGGCTCTTCCGGTGATAGCTTTTGTCTAGCTCCCTGTTTTCCTGATATTCGCTACACATAAACGATCTGAGTTTTCTCCGCGTCCCTGTAGCTCCTGGCATATCTAGTTGTTATTTTTAGCAATTCCATTTGTGTTGTATTTAGTCTTGAAACCGAAAGGGCGGATTTATGGGATGTAAATATAATTATGGGAATGTGGAAATTTGGTGTGGATACGAATGCGAGAATATAGATAAGGTTTGTACTATCTTCCAGGATTAATGTTGTATATGCAGAATACAACTTTTTAAAGTTACGTCAACCAAATACCCACTATGATTATGCTTTACGATCATACTCGCATGCGCTTGGGGTATCTGTTTCCCTTCTATAAAAACTATTTATTGCTGAAGATATGTTCATGGAATAACCGTTCTTAGGACAACCGGTGGCTTCCGCTTAAGATATTCTATAAATGTTTCCGATGTGGTTTTTGGGTGAGTTTTCGTGCACTTGTTTTCTCCGATGTTGAGCTCACGAGACAACTACTGTTGCTGTAATCCAAAAATAAGTAATTGAACACAATAAAATATCGAAATAGGTAGAGCTACTTGTCACGCTCAGTAAGTAAAACGCGGTATCATAAACAGTAAAGCGAACGTTAGTGTTAAGACGATATAAGCCAAATGCAAGGATTAAATAAATAAAACAGTGTAAAAGAAAGAGAAATAAAAAATTTCCTAATCGCAAGAGGCAAGTCGACTCCCTTAGTCGGTGCTAAAATGTAGATACTATAGATATTGGATAACACATCCAAAGTAGTTATAAGTTACTGAGATTTCTTGCTCGGTTCTTCGTACTTCATTCCATTTACTTCTGTTGATTCGGGGGACGCTGGCGGATGTTAGTAGTGTTGGGAAATAAAATAAGAGCGACACGTGTAAGACGATTAAGAAAGAAACAATGGAATTAAGAAGGATGAGAAGCACACAATCAAAGCCATATTAAAGTATCGAAACGGGACAGATGTGAAAGACTGAGCAAATCTCTGCATGATCGACACGCAAGATCGGGAAAGTAACATCACACTGATCGAAACAGACAGCATTAAATGCATATGGAACGGGAAAGAAAGAATAATGATGAGCATGGAGCGGGAAAGTAAAACAAATAATTACTTTTATGACACGTAAGATCGGGACAAAGTTGATTATCAAGGAACGAAGAGCACGTGTAAACCATGCAAGGTAGCGCACCAAAGAGAAAGCATGACCTGTCAATCTTATAAATATCCCGATCCTAATATAATAAGGAGAACGATAGAGGGTATCGGGACAAGAGGGACCCACTACTAAATCTATAAATAGAAAAGAGCATTCAACGAAGAAGGGGTCGAAAAATTGAAGAGAGAAAAAGAGGAAGGAAGATTAAGAAGAACAGAAGGAAAAAGGTTATTAGGTATGTACTGTGAATGATTAAATCTAAAAGATAGGACATTCATGATAAAATTTCTTGCTTTTAATAGAAAATGTATTTGGAATTGTAGTTTTGATCAGATTTATGATCTGTAAATGATTGGATTGCCAATATGTTTATCAAATCATTATTCTTAAAGATGAATCTATGTATCAGCTCATTTGTTAAAATCTTATGTTGATTGTACAATCTTTAAATCATTGGTTGTTAATGTCAACGAGAAAATTGACATAAACAATTTGGCGCTAGAAACAGGGACTGGGTTAAAGGATTTATCCTACCTGTTCTTGAAAAATGAATTTTTCTATTGTCACATATTTATCTTTACTGAATTTGAAAAAATGGAGATGGCATCTCTTTGGAAAGAAAAAGATTTTTAAGTTTAAATGGGTCTGTTTAAATATTTGATTGAAAAACATATTTATAAAAAAAATGATAAAACTAGTTTCTGTCATTTTCCTCTTTAATAATTTGATTGAAAAATTATCTGGCTAACTTATGAAAGGTTATTAGAAATCAAGAGGAGAAGGAAACTGATCAGCAGATTTAGAAGAGAAATGTGTCAAGAAGCAGGCTCTGCGAATCAAGACAGTAATGATAGGCAAAGTTCCAGACAAAGATAAGTTGAGAGTGATCCAGAACAACAACAGAGTAATGTGGGAAATCATTCACCTATCCAAGAGCTAACACCAAATGCCTTATCACAAAATCAGCTGTCACATCATGAGAACTCAGGAAATAATGTCAATTATCTTTAGAATCTGATACGAGAAATGAATGAAATAAGAAGAGAACAGAGGATCAATCAGGATAGAATTGAATTATTAACCAGAGAAAATCAAGTTTTAAAATATGCAATTCGACGTGAACAGAGGCAGGCTGCAACAAGATCACGAAGTCCAGAAGCAATTTCTGAAAGACGTGCACCTAGAAATGAAAGAGAAAATCAGGATCAGAAGATGGTGTTAGTAGGATCATCATCATCATCATCTAAGATCAAATATTTCGAGCCGGCCTCCTTCCGGATACTATCACATAAAAACAGAAACTTTAAAGGTCAATAGCTAAATACATGGCAATTGAATCAGTATCCGGGATCATAAAGAGCATATTGCAAGTAGGAAGTGGAATTAATATAATGGATTCAGAAGTATCAAGAGGGAAAAAAACTTCATTTGGGAGAACTGAAATCCTTAGTTTTGAGGCGAAAGTTATATATTTACAGGGATCAAGGAGACATACCTCATTGATCTCATGCTAATTAAGGACATAGTATTAAGTTACATGACTAGATATTCTTCTATTTATACGGGGTTAGGCTTGAAGCTATTTATGTGCTCTCTCTATATATATAGAACATTGTATCCACAAATATATCTGATTGCCTGACTAAAAAAGTTAGAACTACTGGTAGTCAGTTTTACTTTGAAAAATTTCCTCTCGACACTGCTAAGATGGTCCGATAAAGTAATATATGGTTATAATTGTTTGATTTAAGTTTAATATACCCCTTATTTTAAATAAATAAAAAATGAAATACTAAATTGATAGAAAAGGTCCAACCAATAATAGAACTTCTCCAACGGATAATATCTGAACCTAAAAATATTGTGACATAAAAAGCCTATACATTTTTATTGGTGAACCTCTTGTTTAAGTGTCCATGTTATTCCGTTATAGTCTCAATTTATTAACCATTGATTTAAAGATAAAAAATACGAATAATATTTTCCATCATAAAATGAACGATAATACGTATATAAAAGATCGAACAACTTACAGGTTGGAGATTAAAATTTTATATTCTTTATATTTACGAATTCATATCCTACTATAAAAAATAAATATCAAGAAAATGTTTTTAGATGGTGCCTCATATGAAAACTGCACTAGCTATAGGAGAAGAACTTTACCTGACCCATTTGAAGGAGTACTTCCTTTACCAGGTAATCCAGGTCCACTAACAAGGCCAAGAAATGACCATCCATATTTAGCAACTAGCCCAAACTCTTTTTTCCAGAACGATTTTTTTTGTGACCCCCCGAATTTGAGGGGACCCTTCCGTACTACAAAGCTAAAGGTGTCCTAATGGGAGAAAATGACTAAGTTACCCTTTCTTAAAATTATCCTAATCTAATAACCACCTAACCCTGATAATATATTACTCTAATTCTAAATCAAATACATAAACAAAACTAAAACTATTCTTCTTCTCATTCTCATTTGTTAAACGTTTTTTTTTTCTTCAAAAACTCTTCTTCTCCTCTTCATCTTCCATGAACGATTAACCGTCGATTCATAAACGAATTTCATTGCCGATTAATCTTGTCGTATACAAATGACTCGTGTTAAACAATATGGAAAAGATGTACGACCTAATCCTGGGATTGCGGCGATTGCAAATCAAGCGAATCATCCAAATCAACAAGAAGTTGAAGAGCCGGTTGTTGAACTCGAAATCGAGCCCCAAACGAGAGAACCAATTTCTGATCAAGCCAACATGCAAATTAGAAGGTAATTCCCGACAAACCCCTTCATTTTTATGCGTTTCTGATTGTTGATTCGATTTCAAATCATGAAAACTAGGGTTCAAAATGTGGTTTCAGTAAAACATTCGACTAGGAATTTAGTATTTTATCAACCAAACTTTCTGTTTCTCAAGAACACCAAGAACAGTTGGCTGAGAAAGAATAAAATGGCTAGCCAAACTTTTGTTTTCTCAATAATTTGAGGCTGCACTTTTCAGTTGAGAACAAAAATTGGGAGTTCGGCTAGATCGATAGTTAGCCTTTTAGCCGAACTTTTTACTCCAAAATGGGAACAAAAATTTCGTTTAAATTTTATTTTTTTCTTCTCAGCCGGACATTACACTGTTTTTGGGTTATTTGGATGTATGCTAGCGAATATTTTTTTTGTTGCCCGAACTTCTGAGTCCAAATTGTAAAAGTAAGTTCGGCTAGCCTAAAAAAATAAAATTCATCCAAACATTACATGGTTTTTGTAATAGCCGAACATATTGTTTGTTGGCCCAAATTTTTGTTCGGTTAAATCAATAGTGTGATATTCTTTGCCGAAATTTTTGTTTTTTAACCCAACTTCATGTTTTGTTATTTGAATTTAGTTAAGTAGTATTTGTTTGGTTTTTAAGGGCAACAAGAAAGGTAAAGCTATGCAGAAGGTGGCGGAAGATCTTAGAACTCCGACGCCTCGCCACGGTAAACACCTAAAGGCAAGTAAACGTGGAACTAAAGCTACAAAGAGTTCAGGGTCGTTACCGAGAGTAGTAATCCGTGAAGTGAACCAAGAAAGATAGCAACAAGTTGAGGATGAGGAAGAAGAAGATGACTTGGAAGAGGAAGAGGAAGAACTAAATCTTTCTCTTGTTGTTGTTAAAGAGAAGAAGACGCCTAAGACATCTTAAGCTAGATATGAACATAGTCCTGATGATGATTTATGTTTAACTCCTACTAACCCACCTCGTGGTACGCCAGAAGATGAAGGCAAAGTGTTGTTCGGCTACAAATACTCATGGGCTACCAAAATACACTCGACGAAGGTATTGAATTTTTACTATATATTTTTTTTCCGACTTATGTTCTCTTAATTATGATTTATTTTGTGTTATGATGGAATTTTAATTATTACCGCAAAAGCAAGACTGTCGATGAGATATTATGCAAACACGGTTAGTTCCACAAGGATTTCATAATTGCAATTTATAATTTTTAATTAACTAATGTGCTAATAACAAAAATAATGGTTTTTAATGAATAAATTGAATAAATAAAAAGATAAAAATAACTATACAATTAATCAACCAAGAAAATAAAGGTCTAGGGTTTTGGATTTCACTAATTTTGATGTTTGTACAGTTAACAATTTAATATCTTAAATCTATTCTCAAATTACTCAAAAAAATTTCGAACCCAGTCTCATGTTTTGGAAAATACAACGTTTAAAACTATTTTTACGACTTTCGTCGTTGTATAAAAATATAACTTCATTCGCTTATAAAAGATCAACAGTTTTAAAACCATTCAGAACAATTAAAATAAAGCATTTTAGAAGAGAAATTAATAGTCATGAATATCACAAATGAGAGTAATTATTGTCTAAGAAATTAAATAATAAAAGTACGCATCAAAAATAGCTTCCTCCTACACCCTAGATAAGAAGATTAGCCACTCATGGAAGAAAGAATAAAAGAAAAACCATTAATTTCATTAGTTTAGAAGAGTTACAAAGAAGAACAGACTCACAAAGTCGCAAAAAGATTAAAATCTTTTATTGAATCTACCACTAACTTCAAGCGCAGCTGAACAAGCACAAACCAGTTTTGTCGCTGAATGAATAAATTTTTTGTGAATAAATGACCCCTTCGGGGTGACTGAAACACTCAACTGTTGTAGGAACTAACGTGAACTGTTGCAAAAGCTGTTGAGTTTAAAGGTTAGACCACGGTTTTTAACGTCGGAGCCAAACCGTGGTCTGTCTTTTTCTTTTTCCTTTCTTCCACGGAATGAGTTTTCTTTTTTCTTGATTTTTTTTCTTCTTCATGGCAGAAGCCATCCTCCCTTCCTCAGCCTCTCTAAAATTATATTTACACTATCTGCAATATCCCCATCATCAAATCTCGAAAATATCTTTTTAATTAATGATAACCATCTCAGCCATATTCTCGATCTGATTTTTCTACACAATCTGATTTTCTTCCATCTGGATTCGATTTTAATTCTCTTTATATCTTAATCTTGTTGATTCTGTTGCTTAGCTGTTGCGTGAGTTATCAAGAGATATTGACAAAATCGTGTTAGAATGGGAAAGAGAATATTGAGTTTCCCTTTATTTCACGTGATCTGATTTTTTTGGAAAGAACTGAGATTTTGTTGATCTCGTGTACAACTCATACTATTAATGGGTAAGAATATACTTTTCTTAAACTTCACAAAAATCTCCAAAATACTTTCCAAATCGTGTTTACCATTCGCATAGTTAAGAGAATGAACTTCCACCAATTTCTTTTTGAATTCAAAAGAGGTAGGTGCCTTTATCAATTCTTCTCGGGTGCCTTTATCATATTTGTGGGTGTCTTTAACACTTTTTGAGCCCAATTTTTCCATAATTATTAATTCACAAAAACACCTAAAAACATAAGAAATAATAACATTAATACAATTTTTTTTTGAGAAATAACAATATAAATATGAGAACAATTAAGACACAAAAATATGTCTATCAAATACCCCAAACTTATATTTTTCTAGTCCTCGAGCAAAACTAAAATGAAAAACTAACCTAAAAATGAAATTAAAATCCTAACTCACTGTCGCAGGCATCGTGATTGCACTTAGCATATGCAACAAGCCTTTAAACCCCTAGGTGTCCCTAGTGGACGAGTTTTGTCTCGTGAGGGTTTACAAGAGGTGTACCCACAAAAACTTTACTCCAAACCGTAGTTACTTGTGAACGATTGAGGGTAGACACTAAACAAGCTATTTAGTTGGCATACTAAATTCTTTGACTATAAGAATCATTATTCTGCATGGATCCAATTGTTGCACATGAGTTTGCACTCAAGCGTACTAAATTCATATATAAGAAAACAAAGCTCTTCTCAGAAAGTCGTACAATGGACCATGATACTCGGAATTTTAACAAACCACAATCACATAAATAGATTAAGAAGATGAATATGGAGATAGAAGTGTGCGCATGTTGACTAAGGTGAACGGTGTTTCCCGGAATATTTGTATGAACATTAGTGTCGAGATGAACCCTAATGGATTGAGATATAGACCCACTGGTCTGAATCCTAATTCTAGTATCAACTCAGCTGGTATATACAAGGGTCCCAAGGGTCCCAACGGTCGATTTATTGAATATATACAATTATTATTATTATTATTTTATTTTATTATTATAAGACTCCTTTTATTAATAGAAGAAGAGTAATTATAAGAAACTGGTTGGAAGCCTAGCGACAAGCTGGGCACCAACCCCTTTCTGAATAGCGAGTCCTATTCTATGGAATAAAAAACTGCCTACTCTAGTATAAGCATCATGTCTAGCTAAACAATTCTTCAATATTTTTAGAAAAACTATTGTATCTTCATTGAGTTCACCCAAAGTGGAGAAAGCTAGGATACCAAATCCATAGCCATGAGAAGTGCACTGATCCAAATATTTATTACGTTTACGGAGAATTGCAGAGGAGATAACATGACCAGGAGTGAATTGACGATTCTTCTTGTTTGTGAATGGAAAAACACTATTCACATCAAAACACACATCTTTGCCATTTTCCCAATTGTAAACAAGGATATTTGCGGGTCTCAAAGCATTGTCGCCATCCGATAAGAAACCCAAAGAAGCTTCTTTCCTAGCAGTTACGCCAGCTTTGTAACAAATATCGGAAAGGACATCTCTAACCATATCATGTCGAAACTTGATCCCCACATCACTGAAGCAATGTAAAGCATGATCCCCAAAGATATCCATATCTCTACTACAACTTGGGCAGAAACTATCTTTGTCATATAGTGGAATACCAAGTCGATATCTTAAAACAACAGAAAACTGTCTCGGCCCAATGCACTAGTTGAGCCCATTAATAGGTACAACAAGAAGATAATCTTGTGCGTGCTTGACTTTATTGCATTTCCATAAGATGGAATCTCGCTCTAACATAGAAAATTTCGAGGGCATCACTTTCACCACAGCGTCGAAGTATAAGAACGCCAAGGCTTGCATGGGATGGGGGGCGGTGTCGATGACGCTGAGGATATGCTGTGAGATATCACACTTCTGCATGAAATTGAGTTGGGCCTGTATGTAAGCTTTTGAATATTATTATTATTATTATTATTATTATTATTATTATTATTATTATTA
>JAJJMC010006637.1:1936041-1947364 GCA_023531435.1 Papaver californicum | reverse complement strand
CACACACACACACACACACACACACACACACACACCCACACACACACACACACATTCTCTGTTGTGCTTGAAGACACAGATGATGCCCTAGTTCTAGGCATTATACAAAGTAAAAGCAAGAAGGAATCAAAAAATTTGTAAATGCCCAAAGCAACAGAGGGCCAATATGTACACCCAACTTCACAGAAGAGGCCAATTTTTGTACCAACCCTAGAAATGACTCTAAACCCAATCGTACAAATATACCTAATTTTTGCAGGAACCCTAAAGAAGACTATAAACTCTATGATTATATTTAACGAAATTAATCTAAACCTAAATTGACAAACTATACTAAAAGAGGAGGGAAGGGAAGAAGATGGGTGCTTAATACCTTGAGCGAGCATATCCAGCAAACCCATCGATCCTAAAAATGGACATATGAAATTGAAAATCCCGCCAAAACAGTTGAATTAATCGAACCCCACATGCCCAAGTTGAGTGAAGCAGCTAAATTAAATCTGAAACTCCCGCCCAAACATTCACGAGCTTTGACTGGAACGAAGTTAATGGATCTGAAGCAGCTGAATTGAATAAGCATCGAATTAAATACAACAAACCCATCGATTCAAGCAAATGAATTTCCCACCCAAACATTCAAATTAAAAGTACCCCACATGCCCAAATTGAATGAAGCAGTTGAATTTATTACTCTAACCCGTTCACAAGCGTTGGAAGTATATGGATCTGAAGCTACCTCCACAGTCGCTTCTCTCAAATGGACGGGAAATTCTCTCTCCTCCCTATCTCAAAATTATTATTATTATTATTATTTTATTTATTTTATTTTTAATTTTAGAGAACATGATTAGATCTTTTGAATCTAAGTGCATGCTCCTTGTCAGTAGCATTATAGTTCCCATGGATTATGCGTTCCACGCTTGCTTAGGCGACGAAGACAGGGAAAACGAACACATATTGTTATCCAAGTGTCAATTTTTTTTTTTTTAGATATTAGTCAAGTTCAATTAAAATAATGGGGCTTGAAAAAATAGAAACAACACCAACACAGATAAAAATAGAAACAACTTGTGGTTTCATGGATAACTAATTACAAATACATCTTCTTAAACTGGAGAAATACTTTGGTGCTGAAACTTAGTTTCTATACTTTTGTTATTCTAAAGCTAGTCCATTTGTTTTTTATTGGGAAAGATGAATGAAAATAGATGGGAACAACTCATCATATTACTTTGTCGTAGTTTATGAAAGAAATCCAGATCAAGATCATTTGTTATTTGGTTTAATAGTGGTTCTAGTTGTTCTAGTTTGATGGATTCGTTTGTGAACATGGACGATGGTCCATTCAATTTCGAAACACCTTATCTAAGACTTTTGGATGTTTTCCCAAACTGTAAATCTACTCATCTCTTCTTCTTCATCCCCGCCCCCTTTCGAAAACCTGGCGTTGTACTAAAAAAACTCAAATATTTCTCGATAAATAGATGTTTAATTTTGATGATGAAATTAATAATTTTAATTTGTATACTTTTCATTTAATTTTGGTGTCAACCGGTAGATCTAGGTTTTGACGATGAATACGGTGATGACTGACGGTTTGAGCCAATAAGACATGTCCCATAAGCTACATAATCCAGGAAAAACAGAAAGAAATTTATAGAAACAATAACGCTAAGAATAAAAGTCGAAAAAACTGAGGTTGGCAGGATTTAAACCCAACACCATATTGTCGCCCTCTTCCAAATTTTTTTTTGAAAACTAAAACTTTATTCACATAAACTAAAAGTTACAGAAAGAAAAGAGTTTTTCAACTATACAAGAAGGAGGCTGATCTGACCATTGCTTTTAAACAAGATTTTTTCTAGCTAGTTTTGCTAATGCATCAATAGCTCTATTTAGTTTACGATTAATATATTTACAAACTGAGAAAGAAAAATCCGAAAGTCCGACTTTGCAATCCTGGATATAAGATATAATTTTCCAGCTGAGGTTTGAAAAATTCCCATTAACTGCTTGAGCTATAGAGAGATTGTCAATAATGAAAATTACTTTGTCTTTCTTAAAGCATTTGCGCAGTCTATATATGATAGCAATGCTTATCCTTCAGCTTCGATCACTGATTCTGTGGTGGTTGTCCAACATCTGGCAACGGAAAAGGACCCATTTGGCTCATAACAGACAATTCCACATCCTGCAATTGAAGATTTTTTACCAACAGAAGCATCAACAAACATTAGAGTACAATCTGAATGTGTTCTCAAAAAATCAGAAGTAAGGGTGTAATATGCAGATCCTCATAAAAACAGAGATATATTGTTATTAAGTTTTTTATATAAAGCCTGTGTTTGATGCAGAGAAGCTAAATGAACTTTTATTTGATGAATAATTGCAATAGGGTCAGGAATGTTGTGATCAAAACACACATTACATCTAATTTTCCAGATATTCCATAGAATTCCTACAAACCCATCTTGAGAACAAGCAGTATCACTAGAAGGTTTAGTTATAAACCAGCTCTGAATCCATTCTATTAAAGAACGGAAAGAAGATATAACATTTAACATATGTGTATATAAAGTGAACCATATTGCCCTTGCAAAATGATAAGAAAAAAATAAATGATCAAAAGATTCCAGCTCAACATGACATATAGGACATAAAGTATCTGGTATAATACCAAATATATGCAGATGAGATTTTAATGGCAACAAACTATTTAAGCATTTCTAAATAAAAAGCTTAAATTTAGTCAGAGTATCCATATGCCATAACATGATCCATTGTTTTTGTTCCTGCTGAGTACAATTGCAATGATTTGATAATAAAGCTTGATAAAAAAATTTGGTAGTAAAATTACCAGATTTTGTTAAAGCCCATCTAAGACAATCCTGTCTAGATCTAGGAGTTCTAATTTTGATGATTCTATCTATCTGATCTTGAGTGAAAAGTTCAGCAAGAACTGAGTGATCCCACTCATGATAGAATTGATTAATAAGCTATGATACAAGGGTGTAATCTTGAAGATGAAATTAAGTGGGTCTAATTAGGTCTGAGGAATTAGAGTCTATCCAATCGCCATACCATATACTGACATTATGACCATCTCCTAATTCCCAGATATGATGTTTTTTTTCACAATATATATACCTTTTGTAATGCCCCTCCAGATCCATGAAACCTGTTTCTTGGGAACATAATGCATTGGTGAATGTTTAGCAAAATATTTAGATTTCATAACTTTGACCCATAGATCATCTGGAGAATTTATTAGTCTTTAGACCATTTTTGTGAGCATAACAAGATTAAACTTATATAAATTCTTAAATCCCATACCTCCATGCCTTTTAGGAAAGCTTAAAGTTCTTCATACTTTTGGATACAAACCTTTTTTATGTCGTTGATGGCTCCACTAGTATCTTCTTTGAAGAGTATTAAGCTATTTAATGATTTCATCTGGCAATGGGAAACAAGACATTTGATATAATGCAATAGAATTTATAACATATTGGATTTGGATGGCTCTTCCAGCTTGAGGGATTAACTTTTCTTGCCAACCATCCAATTTAAATTGTATTTGCTCTACTAGAGGTTTAAAACATTCAACTTTTGATCTATTGAGAAAAAAAAAAACTCCTAAATATTTATCAGTCAATTTCATAGGATTCATTTGAAGCAAATTAGCAATTTGAGATTATCTTTGTTTAGTTATTTTCCCACTAAAAGCCACTTAAGTTTTAGAAGGGTTAATGACATGACCTGAAGCTCTCTAAACCTTTCTAAGATGGACTGAGCATATTGGATTTCAGAATTCTTTGCTTTTAAGAAAATGAGGATATCATCTGCAAAAAATAAGTGTGAAATCATAGGCCCAAATTGAGTCGGTTTAACACCATGTATATGCTTTTTGTTCAGCATTAGATAGTAATCTAGAGAGAGCATCCATGCAAATAATAAATAAATAGGGAAAAAGATTGTCACCTTGACGAATACCCCTAGATGGTTGAAATGGCCTACATGGAGCTCCATTCAATAATAAAGAGATAGTAGGGATACTAATACATTGCATTACCATGTCACACCAGCCAATATCAAAACCTAGTTTTTTAAGCACATCATATATAAATGTTCATTCAAGCCTATCAAAGTATTTGGACATGTCAATTTTAATAGCAGTAGCTCCATACCTATCCTTCGTTTTTTTCATTGTATCCAAGAGTTCATGAGCTATAACTATATTGTCCTGAATATGTCTCTCAGGTACAAAAGTTGTCTGATAAGGAGAAACAATCTTAAAAATTATCGGCTTCATCCTAGTTACCATGATTTTTGTGATAATTTTATATGTAGCATTACATAAGCTAATGAGCCTGAAATCACTAGGTGTAGCCGGACAATCATTTTCGGGAATAAGATTCTGAAATGTAGAATTTATATTATCATCCAAAACACGAGTAGTAAAAAAATTATGTATGAGTTTAACAACATCACGCTTAACTTGATCCCAGCAATGCTTATAAAAACCAACATGAAAGCCATCTGGCCCTGGTGCTTTCCAAGAAGGCATTTGGGCCACAACATCTCTTATTTTTTCTACATTAGGAATTTTAAGCAAATCATGATTATCTTGTGAGGTAATACAAGTAGGAATCATATTAAGTAATTCCACATCTCTTACAGGATTAGAAGTAGAAGAAATATGTTCAAAATGATGAATTAGTAAAGATTCAAGATTAGCTCTATCCTTATGTTATAAGCCTAAATTATCCTAGAGATAAGCAATATGATTTTTTCTTCGTCTAAAATTAGCTTTAGCATGGAAATATTTTATATTTCTATCCCCATAAGCAAACAAATTGTTCCTAAATGTTTGACGAATATGATGATTATGAATATCATACAAATGAGATAATTCTACCTACATGTCCTTAAACTCAGTGGTTAGTCAGCTTGAGGATTAGATTGAGCCATTTGACACATGGAGTATTTAATATGCTTGATACGATTTTGTAAATTGCCAAATATATTTTTACTCCAATTGTGTAAAGCATGCTGAGTATTATACAATTTATCCTGAATATTTGTAGTCCTAGAAGTTAACCAAGCATTATCAATGACAGATAAAATTGTGGATGTGAAAATGAATACTCAAAAAGTCTAAAAGGTCTATGAAATACCCTAGTTTCTGGATTAGTATGCAATAACACATGAGCATGATCAGATCCTACTGGAAATAAATTTGAAATTTGTGCATTTTGAAAATGAGCATGCCAAGATGTATTAGCTATAACTCTTCTCACTCTAATTAGAGCATCTCCTTGTCTATGATTAGACCAGGTGAAAGGATCACTAGACCAACGCACATCTGTAAGACCTATATTAGTAATCATTTAAGTAGCAAAATAGTGATTAGAAGATGTCCCTGCAGAGCCTCCAGACTTTTTAGAATGATGCAAAGTAGTATTGAAATCTCCTATAAGGAGCCAAGGCAAATTAGAACTATTAGCCAAATTTTCTATAGCTTTCCATTGAATAATCTTTTCATGATCTTGAATTTCCCCATAGATATATGGCAAGATCCATTCTCCTACAAATGCATCAATGGCTCACTTGTACCCCCTGATTGAATGACTAGAGAATCATCATTTCTAAGACTTTTACTTCCCCTAGTATCCAATATAGATCCAAAGACTTGTTTCCCTTTACCCACTTCTTCTGAATTAATTATACTAAGATTAGGTTGATTCTTCCCCAAAGTAAGAGTTTTTGGTAACACTCTGTGTGTAGCAGGTGATTTTGATTCATTTCTTGGCTTGAAAAATCTATGTAGAAGTTGAAGTTCTGGTTTCAAGGTTTGCTCAATACTTGAACGCTGTTTAGACTTGTGATTAGGAACATAGCACTTGGGACAAATCTTGAAAGGTTTTTTTTTATAGAAGAAAATGATTTTGACCTCAGATCCATTGATTCTTTCAACCATAATACCTCTTCTCCATAGCAGATGAACTGAAACTTGAGTTGTTACAGTAATCCTCTTGTCCTTCGTTGTAATTCCATTTGGAGGATCAACATCCTTGACAATTCCCACAAATTTACCCATTTTTTCTGCAAAAGGCCTCGTTTGATATTCCTGGGTTGATTCCATACCTCAATATCGATAGTAATTTTATCTCATTCCAACTTAGTGTCATCAACTGATGGATCCCAGTGATGTAGAATAACAAGATGACCATCAAGAGATGAGAATTACTTCTCTAAGATAAAAAAATTATCAGCTTCTCGTTCGAAATTATACATACATGTTTTTCTTATGATGGCTAAAAATGAAATTGCCAACATTTTTCCAAATTCTCTTGGAAGCCTTTTCAGCAAATCCTACTGATATTGTCTCTTCATAAAAAACCTTAGCTATAATGCTATGAGCCCAATTTGCTATTCCTTCCTGAACATCCACATTATCATGAACTATATTTTGATCTGAGATTGAAGTGTTATTCATTTGATTTGTAATTTGGCCTACTGATTGAGATGAAGATGAAGCCATATTTGCTGAAAGAAAAAGGAGAGATAGCAAGGGGTTGGAAATAAAAGGAATTGAAATTTGATGAGAGATGATGATTTGATAGAAGGGGTCGATGAAACCAAAGAAGGTTGAAAGGACATGGGATGCCAAGTGAAGCCCGAAGAAGACACGCACCAAAAAGAAACCAAAATAAAACACCTGTCATTATGAAACTTAAGGAGCAGATAAAAAATTATAGATTCATATACTCAAGAAACAAATTGAAAAATAAAAAATAAATAAATCTGACAAGACAAGGCGAAGGGAGAAATACTGCAGTAAACAAACAGAAAAAGAATTACATTGCAGAGAAGAAAACACAATTAAAAGCCGTTAAGACATGCGACTACTTAATTTAGGGTTTGACAAGCATTAACGACGATAATGAATAACTTATTATACATCGATGTTTGGTTTAACTTGAAGGGGCAGTTTCGACATTCGAACTATATGACACCAAAACATCTAAATAGGAGCTTTACATTACTACAGTAAGATAATTTCTTGTTTAAAACCTTTTTTATTCTGACCAAACAACGTTTGATTAATCCTACAGTTTCCGAGGAAATTCGTATGACATCAAAAATTAATGCACGATTACCCATGAAATAAGCCTATTTTTCTGGAACAGAGGGAACAACAATGAACCTAGTAGAGTCGGATAACTGAATACAAGTGAAGATAACAAGGAAAAGAGAGAAATGATTGTGAATGTTACTAAAAAGATGTTAAAAGCAATTAAATAATAACCTAAGTAACTCCTATTAAGATTGACAAATCCTGAATTTCTAGTGTTGTCTACATAAGAACATAGAGAAATACAACAACCATTCCCCACACGCTAGCAGTGGTCATGAAGTAGGAACCAATTACCGAAGATGACAAACTTAAATTGGAATTGGATACTGTTGGATGTCCCCATGGATCACTAGAAGGTGCCTGCACCACCGGCTGACAATGGAGATGGTGAAGGTGCGTGGGTTATTAAATTCTGATGGTTGCACCATGACCCTTGCAACAATTCTGTGGCCCAATTTGCAATTTCCAACTTTGCCACTGATGAAGTAGAAGAAACCATGACGATCAAACCGAAATATAGTGTTTCCATCTTCAAATTTTGCAACCGGATTCGAAATTTTACAGTATATGTAGTCATTTCTGTTTACTACAAGAACCGAATCATTCTTATACTTGAAATCTGTCGATCAAAAACCAAATAGGAAAAATTGGTGAAATGTGAATCTACAAGTAATTAGTCGGGAACTAATTAAGGGTAATATACTTACAAACAGTATCACCAATATGAAACCTAGTTGTCGAAGCCCATTCAATGTAAGATTGAGTGTCATTTTCTGGTGGTATGATCCAATCACTGGGACCTCCTACTTCAAATTGATTGCCTGATGATAGTTAGACCATCGTCATTATCACTATCACAACAAAGATATTGAGAAGCCATTTTCAATCACTGTGGTGAAAGTTTGAAGAAAATACAATTGGGATTATACGAAGTGAGAAAGAGAGTCAAAATTCAGTGGAAACTGCAAAATAGAAGAATGTAGAAAGGAACCGAGCTTTATAAAGAGACTGAACGAATGAAGGGGTGCGTAGAACTCTGTTAGGTTAGGTAGTTATTGCCGTTTTTTGTCTACGTCTACGGTTGGAAGTGGGGAAATAGGGGTACGGTTACCATTGAAGAGACACGTTCCTTTAGTCAATGTTGACCAAAGACTGGGCCTTCAGTTAGAAATGAGTTGTAGGCCCTATGCAGTGTAAGCAAGTTTCTCAACATGAATTCTATCCACATTCCACTGATGACACTTGAAGAATTTAAAGAAAATCATTCAATGTCGTGTCTCGTGTGAATTCTCATTTTATGGATGACCCATTCTTCTTGGTCCCACTTTGAGATATGGATGCCTGCATGTATTTAGGGCATGCACCATGACACCTAGCTACTGCTTATCATACGGATACTAATGGTAATCTCTTGGTTACTCATATATATACCCTTTGTGGGTTAATTCTAATTGTAATATTAATAACAATGAATATTCTGTGAATAGAAAAAGAAGTTCTCATATTTGTTCTCCCGTCTTCTCGTTGCAATTTATAACATGTCAGAATAAGTATACTTTTAGATATTTTTAGTGAGGATACTAATAGAAAGCATAAGGCTTACACGGATCCACAGAGAAATAAAACCCCTTGCTCGTATCCACTTGCTCTTCTACTATATATATATGTTTCATCCGACTGTATAGCATACTAGTAAAGTGATCGTAATATTGCTTGATCATGGCATCATTTTAACACGTTATCAACACAAACTGTCCTACGACGATTAGTATGAGGTTAATGATACGAAAAAAGGATAAATTTTTTTTATCCTAACCTATTTGATTTAACTATTTTTAAATAGTTATACATTCTTTTCATATATGTCTGACTTGGTTTTGTATTTTATTAGGACTTGTGAAAGTAGAAATTAATTCGATGTCCGGATTAATAGACACCAAATAGTTTGGAAAGAAGCTAGACATCTTACCGCATTTTGTATGTACTTTTGGTAGTCTAAATAATTATTGTAGTATATGAAGAGATATCCAAATAGGTACGTATTTATAATAACTCATATTTATGATGTTATTCAATTTCCGAATTTAGTCAAATATTTGAGTTTTTTAACGTTTATTATTTTTCTCGTTAATTGAATAATGAAAGATTTTTCCACGTCCTTTTTGGATGGCGTAGAAAATAAATTTCCTTTGTTATTTCACCAGTGATTTTAGAAGATAGTTTGGCTTGAATTTAAAGAAGATAGATGCATTGTGTAAAATGCTACGGAGAGCAATAAGGAAAGCTGCAAGTTTTCTTGCGCCATTATGTGTTTCGCGAGCTTTTGAGGAAGTCATAATATGCGTCTCTTATATGCATAGACGAGCTTTGGGGAGCTAGTGCATAAATTCGCACTTTGTATATATTGACAACAACGAAGAGAGCTGCGTAATTTAACCGCGCCTCGTATATATACAACGTCAAGCGATAACGGGTGTTGCATTTCTTTAAATTATATTAAGAGATTAATATCTAGTCTTCTCATCGCCTAAGCTATTACCGAAAATCACAAATTTGGTGAATTAAATTTGCATTAGTGTCTATGCAAATAAGTCTTTTTTTGAATAATTGATAAGCACGGCAAATGAGGAAAATAAAAAATGTGGTACGCATATTTAAGTATGGGAACCACAATGAGTTTTTCGGGTTTAGGGATCTGATAAGCACCATACCACTAAAAGTGGAGAAATACAAAACAATAGCATCGTAATTGGTTGAATGAGCCATTTTTGAACATGGTCGAGCTCTGCTATCGTTGTGGCATAAAAGACACAATACGGGCACCTAAAACGCCGTTCATTTATGATAATCTCTATCAGTCGTCTTGGCAGGACTCGAACTGATATTGAGATATCACATAATTTATTTTACAGTTTACTGTTGATTTTACATGGAAATGTAAATTCTTAATATTATTCCAGCTGGAAAGTAAACGAGAGAAGAAACATGATCAGTTATCTCTCCTAGGTTGCGTATTATTATTTACGGCACTCAGTTTCCACCATAATGGGTAGTGTAATGATAGACATATTTTTGTGTCTAAATTGTCCTCAATTCTCTATATTACTAGTGCTCGATTTTGTACTTATTATGGGTTTTTATGTCTTTGTAGGTACTTTTGGGAATTGTGGAAAAATCGGTTCAAAAAGTTGATAAAGGCACCCGGAGAAATTACTAAAGGAACCCGAGCGAATTATTAAAGGCACCCACAGTTTGGATAGGGGCATCTCTTCCCCTTTATTTGAAAATGAAAAATGGCGGAAAAAGAATCCTTTCACCTGCGAATTTTTTGGGGTAAGGTTTGGTCGATGATTTGTTGGATTTTCTCAACAGTTTGATTTGTTATGAGTTGTTACAATCAGTGGAACTGCTACCTGAGATGGAATTGAGAAAAAATAGTTATTCTCGACAATTCAGGGAATAAACTTCTTCATGCAAGAAACAGAGTCTGAGTTGGTGGAGAACGTGATTTTTGGGATTAAATAGTTGTTTCGATATCTTAGAAACAAGACTCAATCAAAACAAGTTGAAACACGTCAACAACTAGAAACTTTAGCCGAGAAACAAGGCTGCAGTTCAAAGTTACGGCCGGAAAAGAGAATTCTTCTCTGTTTCAGATTAACAGAGAAGAATTACCCAATATAAATAACCGCAATCGCACGGCGTCTAACTAGTAGACAACGGCAAGTACGGGTCGAACCCACAGAGAGCGGGGAAATACTGCAATTAATATCTCTAATAAACTAACCAGGAGGAATATTTTTGTGATTTTTATATTAATAAGTAAAATAATAAACTAACTAAACTAATAAAATGTGACCGAGTAGAGAGAGTCGGTAACCAGGGTTTTTCAGTATCCACCACTATTTAATTCATGAATATTTAGAGTCGCAAATATCGCTGGGACGCCCTAAACATGATGCATCAAAAAGCCCTAGTCTCAAGCATACACCATAAAATTGCGCTAGCGAGAAAATTGTACAAAACTAATTAAAGGTCTGCAAATAATACTTGGCTATTCTAAGTATATCCCGTCAAAAGATTTAATCTAAGCACGGAATATCAAATAAGTAGACAAATATATTTTTAGAATAACAAATGTATACCAGAAACATGGAACATCAAAACCATAGGCCAAGCATGCAC